>JASAND010014283.1:0-17390 GCA_030248195.1 Trissonchulus latispiculum
CCTTGGTGAGGCGATCAACTTTTGTCATTATACCACCTCCAAAAGTGGCTCCACCGATCCGTGGTGGGGGTGCCCCACCCACAGTGGGTCCGGTGTGGGTCAAAAATGGAAGTCTTCAAAAGTGGTCAAGTTT
This sequence comes from Trissonchulus latispiculum, assembly GCA_030248195.1. Lineage (NCBI taxonomy): Eukaryota > Metazoa > Nematoda > Enoplea > Enoplida > Ironidae > Trissonchulus > Trissonchulus latispiculum. The sequence goes on from JASAND010014283.1 coordinate 134, forward strand.
GGTATCAAATGAAAGCCCTTGGCGAGGCGATCACACTTTTGTCATTATACCTCCTCCACAAAAAGTGGCCCCACCGACCTGTGGGTGGGTGCCCCACCCACAGTGGGCCCGGTGTGGGTCAAAAAAGAAAGTCTTCAAAAGTGGTCAAGTTTGGTATGAAATGAAAGCCCTTGGCGAGGCGATCAAGTTTTGTCATTATACCAGCCACAAAAAGTGGCTCCACCGACCTGTGGGTGGGTGGCCGGCGTGGGTCAAAAATTAAAGTCTTCAAAAGTAGTCATGTTTGGTAAAAAAATGAAAGCCCATTTGCTCACATTTGCCCTGCCTATTGCATTTTTCAAGCTCCTTGTCTGCGTCAGCTCACTGCTGGAAAGGGAACCTTTAAAATGACAGAAGGACAAGTAATAAAAATGCTCCTCCGGAGCATGAAAAAGTAATATGGGTAGTTGTGAGGTTGTAAAATCAAGAGAGGACTAGTCTTAAAAATGCTTAATATGGGGGCTAGGTTCAAAAAAAGAAGAGGACTAGGTTGTGGGCGAATTAATATGGGCACAGCTTCGCCGAGCAACCCATATTCGCGGGCTTTCACGCTTCGTCATGGCGATTGCCATATACAAAGCAATTAATGTCAGTCAATAATTACAATTCCAGCAGTTATATATACGTAAACTATATAGTATATAATTTGGTTGTGCTGGACTACGACAAGCAACTAGAAAGAACCAAAGCTATGATTGTAACGCTAACGGTTGAATAGAAATAGAAGATCGTCGGAGAGTGTCCTGATCCTGAAGTTATTGTTGAAATATATACTTTTCTTATAAATGGTTAAAACGCTCAGTAGATAAATATTAAGAGTTTATCGAAAGAAATGTTTGCTTCCACTAAAACTCGTTTATCATAGTCGTATATTATTTACGTGCCGTAACTAAATCTGAACACTGGTACGTATAAAAATATATAACTTTTTCAGTCCGCGAATATGGGTTGCTCGGCGAAGCTGTGCCCATATTAATTCGCCCACAACCTAGTCCTCTTCTTTTTTTGAACCTAGCCCCATATTAAGCATTTTTAAGACTAGTCCTCTCTTGATTTTACAACCTCACAACTACCCATATTACTTTTTCATGCTCCGGAGGAGCATTTTTATTACTTGTTTAAAGTTTCTTTCATAAAGCATTAAATTTGCAAGGACGAGAATAAAAATGAAATAGGAGGGAAAAACGGGAAAAGCAATATGGGGGGTGAAGGGTTACGTAGGTGAGAGGAAGGCAAGGACAGGGCCCTTGCTGCCAAGCAATGGGGGATTTGTATGATGATGGCGGGCGATACGGCTCCTGCGGGTGCAATATATATATATGTAAGTGTTGTCTATATATGCATTAATTTAATTAATTAAATCAAGAGGCACATAATGTAAAAATAAAGAATAACGCAAACAAAAACAAATATAGTTGCAGACCCAGAGCTGTGCTCACAAATTGGTAAACTGTTACTGGTAAACAGCCACCGGCATCAGTCCGGGTAGTTTCCGCGAATATGGGGTTGTTCAGCGAAGCTGGTCCATATTAAGTGCGCTTTAACCCTAGTCCTTCTGGCATTTACAACCTGCCCCTCCCATATTAACGTTTTAAAACCTAGTCCTCTGTCCGCTTAAAACCCAGTGTCACCCATATTGCATTTTTCATGCTCCATCGGAGCATTTTTATTCTTGTAAAATTTAACTATATAATAAGAAAAAAATTTCATAATAAATTGCAAGTTTCGTATTCGTGCACTGAATTAATATACAAAATACAATTCGGAAGCTATTACAATGTTGTAGTAGCTACAAAAAAGGGCATAAATTGCAGGGTATTTTTTACAGGGGGGGGGCGGTGGGGCCCCCACGAAATTGACCTTCCCCCCGAAAATGCCTCCCCCCCCCCGAAATCGCCCCCCCCGGGATTTTGGTCTGCCCCCTTAAAGAGGTCTACATTTTTTCCAAAAATGGTCAAATTTTCAAAAATTTTCCGGCTTCGCCGGAGATTTTTTCGTAAAAATGGCTATTTATACCTTAAATCCTGGCATTTTTTAGAACTTTTTGTGCTTCACCATGCAAAATACGCCAAAAAATACCATTTTTTGGCTCATTTTTGCAAAAAAAAATCTTTCCCCCCCGAAAATTTCTCCCCCCCCGGGCCCGGGGGATCCCCGGGAAGCCCCCCCCCCGGCAACAAGCCCGAAAAAATACCCTGAAATTGTCCACAACTTTAGAACAAATTTTCGATCAAATATTCAGTTTAACTATATATGAAATTAAAGAAAGAAATAGTTTTTATTTGCCAGTAAATTTTCTTTAAAACTCAACTTGCATTCGGATAAATCAGTCATCGAGATTAGAATCTCAGTGCTATGATAAAGTTTAACTTTATAATAAAGCAAAATTTTCATAATAAATTGCAAATTTCGTATTAGTGAATTGAAATAATTATATAGAATACAATTGAAACGTTATTACAGTGTTCAGTAGCAACAAACAAGCGAAAAATTGCCCAAAACTGTCCAAAACGTCAGAAAACATTTTCGATTTTTGTAGTGTTAAAGAGCTGGTTCCGGTTCCGGTTTTTTAAAGCCAATTCCGGTTCCGGTTCCGGTTTTTTGGAGTTCCGGTCGATCCCTAATGTACAGGGTGTTTTTTAGGGATTTTTTCCGGGGGGGGGCAAGATTTTTTGCAAAAATGAGCCAAAAAATGGTATTTTTTGGCGTATTTAAACGTGTAGTGATTTACTAAACGTTGTTTCAGAAACTCCGCTTTGAGTGAAGGTGGAAATCGTTTTTTTTACGGATACATGCGATTTGCTAATTTCAGACCATTTTTGGAAAAATTGTAGACCTCATTAAGGGGGAAGACCAAAATCCGGGCGATTTCGGGGGGGGGAAGGCACTTTCGGGGGGGAAGTCAATTTCGGGCCCCGCTCTCTCCTCTGTAAAAAATAATCTGACGGTAGAAAACAGGCTATTTTTACTGTATTTTTGGCATTTTCAGACTATTTTATTCCGCCCCCCCCCATTTTTTTCGCCTAAAATAAACCCAGAATATATAAGTGGTAGTTATTCGTTATTTTAGAGTGTAGGAATAAACTTTTGTTCTAAACCACGTTCCTGTATCTCCTGTTTGGAATAAACATTTTGAAGCTGAAAAGCTAGCAGATATGGGATGTATAGTATATAAAATTTGAAAACAGCGTTGGTGTGCGGGCGCTGGCCCCGCAATAAGTTAGAGGTTTTTTCGTAAATTTCAAGGTATATATACGTACATACTTATTTTGTGAGCATAGTTGTCTGCATTTTATATATAGTCAGGGGGGGGGGACATAAATAGGGAAGCAAGCCTCCAACTTTTTCTTCGTTTGGATTTGGATCGGTTTGAGTATACCGTTACGTACCGTGGGCAAATACCTATCCAATCGTATATTCAAACTTCTCATACACCTCTCTCAGCTTTGGCAGTAACAGGATTTGTCCATGTTTTTTTACCCGCGAATCGGGGAAAAAACATGGTGCGGGGAAAAAAACATGGCACGGATTTCTAGCAAGCAACCATTTAGAGTGGTTTAAAAGCGTTGTTTCAGCTGTTTTTAGCGTGCAAAACTACCTAGGCACCATTCTAGCGTCACAACAAGCTTAAAACCCGATTTTTTGGTCAAAAATGCCAAATCCGCCGTACCTAACCTGTTTGGGCATGAAACCTGCTGGGAACTGGCCATAATATGCAGAATATCGCTAGAAATAAGTTAGTTGTGTTAAAAATTGCAATATCCCATCATTTTTTAAGTTTTTTCAAAATTTTCATTTTTACCATAGAAACTTATGAAACCTGGCATGTTGATGCTGCAAATCAAATTTTCGAGCTAGAAGCTTCAAAAATGCTCAAAGTTGGCATATTTTGAGTTTTTTAGCGGTTTTAAAGCATTCTCTTTCCTATAGAAGCATTAGTTACGCCTTCCTGAAGCATACGCAAAAATTTGAAAATTTGGTCACCATGTTTTTTCCCCGCTCTAGTGGACCCTATGTGGGGGAAAAAACATGGTCAAATTTTTTTACTGGGTGCACGTAGGGGAAAATTACTATTGCTATGTGATAGAGCAAGTCGAATTATGCCCGCGTGCAAATTTATAGTAGCCAAAGTTAGATGGTTGGTTAGATATAGACTTGCAAACTTTCGAAAATCCTTAGCATTTTGGCCAATTTTGGGAGGTCAACTTTGGTCAAGTACTGTACTTACAGAATCAAACTTAGAAACCAATCGTAGGGTATACTTCTAGACTTGCTCTTTCTAATGGGCTATACTAGGCAGCTGCATCTGCTATGGTTGGGGAGTAGGCGACCATGTTTTTTTCCCCTCTTTTCCGTCATGTTTTTTCCCCCCCTGACTATAGTTTGTGCATTTGTTATGTTCAATGTTTTGGTTGATTCTGTGTTGTAGTCTCCGAAGAAAATCGGTGACGACATTGCCAAGGCCACCCAGGACTGGAAGGGCCTTCGAATCACAGTCAAACTGACCATCCAGAATCGTCAGGCCAAGATCGATGTGGTTCCCACGGCCTCTTCGCTCATCATTCGAGAGCTGAAGGAGCCCCCGCGTGACCGAAAGAAGGTTAAGAACAGTGAGTTACCTTTTGTTTTGTTTCCTTAGTTTTTATATTTTGTATATACAAGACAGTCCAGACAGTCAAATGTGCTTGCTTATTTGCTGGCCTTGGTTTGCGAGAATGTTTCGGTTTAATTTTGTAGGGTTGGGCTAAGGCATCCCCTTGCCCATTTCAAGTATAGCTAGTCCTAAATCCGTTGGCACAGACGGGAAGAATAGTTTTTGGGGCATCATATTTTTTGCGTACAGTACCAGGGAATTTTTAGAGATTTTTTCCGGGGGGAGCCGAGCCTGGGGAAGGGGAGACATTTTCGTGGGGGCAGATTTTTTCAAAAATGAGCCAAAAATTGCTATTCTGTAGGTAGAAACACACAAATCTCTCAAAAATCCCGCAATTCAGGCTAAAAATAGTAATTTTTGCGACAAAATCTCCGGCGAATCCGGAAAGTTTTGAAAATTTGCTCAGTTTGGGCAAAGACATAGACCTCATTATGGGGGAAGCCCAAAATTTCGGGGGATTTCGGCCCCTGTACAATAATGCCCTGAAATTCTGCGTATTTATAGTCGCAGTCGGGCTTTAGAATTACGCTGTATAAACCAAAACTACGCACCGAAATAAGCAGCCGAGAAAAACCGGCAGTTAGAATTCAAGAGTGCTCTAAATTAATTAGTTTCCGGCAAAGTTTTCCGCTCTGGTTTCTTCTGGGTGGGGGGCTGCAGCCTCTAGGCGCTTAGCTGTTCCATTTTACAGCGGTCAGTGACCTGGCTTACTTCTACTGGTGCCACCCCCATTCGGAATGTTCCCCCCCCGTTCGAGGAGCCCCCCCATAACCCCAAAAATTGCTATTTTTACCATTTTTACCCTAAATTTTCAAAACATTTTCCGGCTTCGCCGGATTTTTACCTCAATTTCCACTATTTTAGCTTAAAAACACCAAGAATTAGTTATTTTTAGCGATTTTTAGCATTTTTTTACACAAAAAACCTAAAAATTTGTCAAAAAATATGCCCCCCATATCGCCACTCCCCATAAATTTTGGCCTATAAGTAAGCCAGTCATTCTATCCTCAGTTGCACTAAAAATTGTAAATTGTACAAAACTTAAATTTTGATGGCAGATTTTCTCCGAAAAATTAAAAATTTCTTTGACTTATAGGGGGCGGGCGACCAAAGGCAGACCCCTTACATCTCTCTTTATTTGAGCATGCAAAGTGAAGCGAAGCTCTTAAAATTTTTTTAACTTGCGAAAGCGTGATGTTTTAAATGCGCTTATAGCGTTTATTTATTACATTGAAAAGTTATTTTTGTAATTTTACATTTTTTAATTTTGAAATTAAAAATAGCAGCTCCGATTTTCGTAAAACTCTATTTGCCGTATGTATATATAGTCTTGCGTATAAAAAGATCTCACCAAATTTAGCCCTGAAAACACTTTTCCTGTTACCCGACGATTTTTACTCTTTTTTTGCCCCTTTTAACACTAAATCTGCTTATTTTGTGATAAAAATAAAATTTTACATATTTACATAGAAAATCCCTCAAATTCCTTGTCTCGCGGACTTTTGGGGCCCCCCAAGAAGCCAAGAAAAATTATTCTTAAAATAAGCATAGACTACGTAATGCACTTCATTGCTGATTAAATTATGCTTATTGTGTAAGTACATATGCCTGTACGTATAATCGTTTCAGTCAAGCATAGTGGAAATCTAAGCTTTGATCAAATTCTGAACATCGCTCGTGAGATGAGACCACGATCTATGTCTAAGAATTTGGCCGTAAGTTTTCAAGTTTTTTGTGTTCACTGGCTTGGATTAGGAAACAATGCGTTAGTTACAATAGTCTATTTTCAGTATATGGTGAGGTGCAAAGGTAAAAAAAATATTTATAAACATTGACGTTGACAGGGCATTTTGAGCTGACCAAACAATTCTCAGGTATTATTACCTTGATACGTGCACCACTATAGTTGTACAGTGAACCTGTGGGCTGGCTTTTGCCAATTTTTTCCACAATAGTTTGTTCAAGGGTTCCACTGTTACATACCTTGTTGTAGTAATACTGCTTTTCCTGTAACTGTTTGCCCCCTTTTTTTTAGGGTACTGTGCGAGAGATTCTGGGTACGGCCCAGTCTGTAGGGTGCACTGTGGAGGGTCAGCATCCCCATGATATCACGGACAAGATTGAGAATGGGGAAATTGTTGTCCCAAATGAGTAATGGTATGCGTAATTTGTTCCTACATGATTATAGTGAGTGCAGATAAACATTACTTGCGTAAACATATGTACGTTACTGTTTTACGACATATTATTTGTAACGTATATCTTCGGATTTTTTTTCTTCAATGGCTTTCGGATGTCGTCATGGCCTTCGGTAATTCTATACTTCTCTTTGTACATTCTCTGTACCTTTCCGCTATCTCTGGCTTCGAGTGCGAAACGTCCAGAGTTGGCAGACGCAGGACCTAGATTAATAGTTTATACTAGCAAGAGTACATTACATGCTTAAAACTGTGTCAGGCGTCTCGCTCTCTGTTATCAACTCGCAGGCCATGGTTTGTGCGCTGATTGTCACATCCCTACGTACGTATGTTGTTACTGCTAAGATAATCCATCCACTGCAATGTATTATTTGTCGTTGAATTTTTTGATTTCAGGTATGGGTGATGTTGGTCAATAATACTGGTCCATCTAATGTGACTGAATCTACATGTTCATGTTAATTGGTTCACATACAATTATACTGTTGACTGATTTAGAACTATACTGTTCATTTCATTGTCTGTTGTTATACTTTTATTGAATTTCTCTACAGTACGTATAAATCGCAAAAAATGTGCCTGCTTTGGCGGGGTCACACATAAACATGTTTTGTTGTGTTTGGTTCGAATAAAAGCTTGAGTTGTGTTCCTTGATGACCTTATAGTGATAAGCTCTGCTGCACTAGGATCTAGTGCAGTTACTACAATACTAGGGGGTTGAACTGGTGTTGAGCGAGTGCCTTTATTAGACTAGGTAGGATTTGGGTTTTTGGCGGCTGTTTGGATTTGTAAGCTACGTCTGTTTGGCCAATTCCAATCTTGTACTATTGTTAAGTGTACAGTTGTTTATTGTTACCAGTAAAGACAGCATTGTTCCATTTTGAAGCTGCAGTTGTAGTGTTTCTAGATCTAGACTTCTAGAGGCGGGCAGCAGACGTGCAGAGGCGGGGGGGGGGTGAAGCGGCGGCCGAAGGCCACATCCCCCCAAGCACATGTATGGTGGGCGGGCAGACCAGTGTTGTTTAGGAAACCGGTTTCAGTCTCGTCCGAGGTAGTTTCAAATATGGTCTCATTCGGACATAGTTTCAGTTTTAGATGTCCTCCGGAGTCCGGACCAGTTTCAATCGGTATCACCAAGAGTACGTAATATGAGTGTGACAACTGGCAAGCTCTCTCTTATCAGAGCCAAAACTATGCTCTGTTCGCTAACGGCCTACCCCCTCCCCAAATTGGACCCCAGTGAACAGCAAATTCGCCCGCTAAGTTTATGTTCTAAAGTTCGAAACAGACACAAATTACGCTATGTAGTGCTTGTGTTTTTGAGCTTAAGCACATAAACAGAGCGAGTGAGCGTACCCCCGTTTGGACCCCGTACCCATATAGGGGCGGAGTGAGAGGGGGTAAGCCTATAGCGAACATAGCATAGTTTTAGCTCTGACTGCAGAGAGTGTGGCGCTTGTCATACTCTTATTTATGTACTCTTGGTATCACTGGATAATTTCAGTTAGTTTTACGCTTAGGGCTGTGCTCAAAAGTGTATCACCAAAAATTCGCATCAAAAACGTATATACGATTTCAAGCCGCCTAAGTTTTAAGCTTTGTTAAGCTGTTTGTACACATGGCAGTTTACACGCTAGCTTCAGCTAGCTAGAGTTGATCCTGCTTAACAGCAATGTATACGACTGTCACGGTACAGTTTTCCCCCGGTGTAAAACTTCCCCCGGAAAAACTACACCGCTGTGGACCTCCACCCTCGGAAAAATTACACCGGTGTGAATTTTCCGTGGAGAAATTTTGCACCAATGAAAGAAATGATGCAGGTTTCTGTTTATAAATTAAAGCTAATTATAGCAACTAGTGATGTGGATCGGATCGGATCGGCAGCCAAAATCAGCTACCGATCCGATCCGGCAAATGGCCGGCGATCCGATCCGATCCAGCCCCGGATCGGACCGATCCGATCCGATCCGACCATAATTTTATTTTCGATTGTAGACACTTGCTATATTTTCCCATTTCCCATTATTTTGCAAAAACCTTCATCAAACTTAGCATCTGAATCTTCTAGAATAATTCTGAAAGTCCGTATCAGAAACTGCAGCTGCAGAATGATGTGTAGTCACCTTTGAAAAATAACGATTTGTTTTGTTTTGGGAGATTAAGATCTAGTGAGAGAGAACTAACAAAAGACAGTGAGAAGTGTTAACTATATAAGGATAAGATGAAATTGAAGAAGCTAGGGTGCAAGAACACAAAAAATGTGCGTACAAAGTTTGGTCGTATTTATAAGCAATCAATGTATGTGTTTTAATACCATTCGGAATTGGAGACGACAGGGAAAATCCCTGGTTTTATTTACGTTTTATTTAGTTAAATATTCAAATGCTTGCTAAAATTTATGTACATTGAAGATTTAGTTTTCGTGATCAGATAGATCTGGTTCCGCGGTATATTTTTGCAGTTACAACCTGCTCAACCGAAGTGCACCCAATTTTCGGTTTTTCAAAATTTCCGGATTTTAAATATTTTAATGCTCACGATTATCATGTGAAAGCTCTTCACAATCTGAACACGTTTAATGATACAATCGATTCCCAAAGTGCACTGGATTCGCAAATTCACGAAAACAAGACTATTTCGGATTTATGCAAATGTTTTCCATCACCAACAGTTATGGGACTATGGGTCTTGGCTCGACGAGGTCTAGACGAGTCTTGACGAGCTGAACAACCTTTATAATACAACTACATACATCCCAGAAGTGCGCCCTGTTCCCGGACTTCACAAAAACTTAAATTTATGAATAGTGGACTCGAGAAATTTGTACAGTTTCAGGTATTGGTTCCAGCTCATATATAATTAGCTTTTAAATAATACCCTATCATTCAAATGCAAGTGCAAAAATATGCACCTGGAGCAGCTCTATTCGATCATGGATACAAAATTTAGAATGTGGTAAAAATTTTGGAGAAATTAAAATTTTTAATAAATTAAATAATTAATAGTAAATATTAAATATTTTCCATGGTTTAATCCCGATACGTAGGTTGTTCTAAATCTCCAGTTCAGAACGACTCTAAAACAATATATATATTGTTGGGATTTGCTCTGAAGGCATATATATTCATGTTATATATATTATATTATATTATATTGTAGTTTATATATATATAAACGACACCGAAGTTTGCACACACAATTTTGGTCGTACAATAGCATATACAAAAGTGCGCCCGGTGGATTTTGCAAACTTTACTCTTCTGGGCAAACGCACTTGGGCAATAAATTTCCTTCTAATTTCAGACAACGTTCCTATTAGTTGATAACCTTTAATCAACTCAGAATAAGTCACTCTTAGTAGTCAGCGGTGCTACAGCCACGTCGGAATTTTAGGGGAAAGAAAAAGAAAGAAAATGAGAAGAATTCTTTAAATAAAGAAAAAGAAAAAGAAATTTGGCTTCAATTTTCTTTAATTTAAAGAAAATGGCAACGAAAAGCGGCTTCCTTTTAGTTTATTTTCATAGTCTCTTTCTGTTCTACTCAAAGAAAGTCTCAAAGAGAGATTGACAGCTGTTAGTCTTGTAACATATGCATTCATAGCATAGACCACATACATTAAAGCAAGCAGGAGTCCTTTCGCAAGGGGTCACTAGGCTGGCTTGCTTACGCAAAATTGACTGACAGCTGAAACCTGAGACAGCCTAATGACTCTTTCTTCTTTAAAGAAAAAGAAAATAGAGTCCAAATTTCTTCTTTCGCAAGAAAAAGAAAAAGAAAATGGAAAGAAAATTTAAAGAAAATTTTTCCCCTAAAATAACGGCGTGGCTGTAATTTTAAAAAGAGGAACAGACTGTCCAAAAATTAATTAGCAGAAAATATTAGAGAGCAATTCCATTTGACTTTTTTATACATACATTTAAGAAATTCATTTATCCAAAGAGAGAACATAAAACAAAAACATAACAGAAAATCCAACATTTGAACAATTTCAGGGAAGATTTGAAAATTTCTTCCGAAAGTTTTGCAATTTTGTAAAAAATTGGTACAAATTTTCAAATTTTTCCTCATTTTACCGGATCGGCGATCCGGAAAAATCAAGCCGATCCGATCCGGCCGATCCGATCCGAAAATTTGTCGATCCGATCCGATCCGATCCGACCCCGGATCGGTCGATCCGATCCGATCCGCCGATCCGATCCACATCACTAATAGCAACTATGCTTTGCTGATGGAATATGATTAGCGCGAAACGCCAAACTAATTAGTTCTTATAATAGTTCGACTTGGTCAAAAAATTAAATTCAAATATATGTGAATACAAATTCTCGAAAAATCAAAAAATTGGTAGGATTGTTTAAAATTATCATTCAACTGTTTATTGCCCATTTAGTAAACCTTAACAAAAGAAAAATTCTTTAATAAACGCCAACTTCTAATCTTCCTAAGGCTTCTAATATTTCATTGATTTATAATTCTTGGACAACTGCAGTGGCAGAATTGGCGCCCGCGGGGCGGGCCGGATCCGGGTCCAACTATAGGACCCACGGGTCCGAATCCGGGTCCAAAATACTGAAGAAAACTGGATTTTGGCACATCTAGGGATGTTAAAATATTATAATTTGTTCTTTTCTTTTCTAATAAAATGTTGGTAGAACCATGTGTTAAGCATTGAGATACAATGTTTAGTAGTTGCCTAGCTAGCTGAGGTCTTTCTAATTTATGTTGCTCTGCTGAGCTAGAAACAAAATATGTAACTATCGGTTGGTTGCACGTGCACCAAATTTGACTAAGATCTAATTGGACTAAATTTGTAATTAAGTTCTAATTAAGGCCATTTTCCGTTGCACCAAATAGAAAGTTAGATTTTAATTCTACTCAGGGGTAAGATTAACATTTGACTAACTGCTGACTAACATCTTATTAAAATCTAGGAACTAAAATCTAACTAAAGTCATCATGTGTCATCATCAGTTCTATTAACCATTTATTCACAGCAAAGATACACTATTGCAGCTCTGAAGACTGTCATAACTAAGTGAGAAGTCAAAATACAAATGCAGTGTGCTCTATTAACTATTAAATTTCGCTTAGTTCAGCACAAAAATAGTTTAAGTTTTAAGGTTAGGCCCGCACAGATATCTGCGCGGGTAGTGCGGGTACTGAAATTTGCTAATACCCGCCCTGCCCCGCCCCGCCCCGCGGGTACCCGCGGCCCGCGACCAACTCTGCTAAAACTTATCACAGGTTTTGTGCACACTATTACAGTTATAATGTTGCCGTGAAATTTAAGAATGCAGTGAAAGTTTGAAATGCAAACTGGTTCTTTTTTAGATCCGGGTACCCGGATCCGGGTCTGGACGGGTCCGGGCCCTGACAAACGTGTCCGGGTCCCGGCCGGGTCTGATGTTTTGGAGCCGGAGCAGAGTTGTATGCGGGCCGATTTTTTTCGGCCCGCGCCCGGCCCGCAGCCCGCACCTTATGACCGCGGCCCGCAACACTCCGGCCCGCGGCCCGCACACGCGAAATCCGGCCCGCAGGTTCCCGCACGTAAAAATTGCTTCCTATGTAGTACCTGAGCACCAGAACTGACGTATTTTCAAAGAAACTTCCGGATCCGGCAAATTTTTCTGTTCGTTTGATTTGAACTTTGTTGTCTACCAATTTTCTGTTCTTAAAGTGGTAACTAAAGCTTAGCTTCCCTCAACTAAAAGGGTACGCCATGAAAAATTTTTGGGGCGGGGATTTTGCTCATTTTTTCAAATGTTTGTCGCATATATCCTTGAGAGCGAGTTTCTTTCAGCACCTTAACGAGCTTAACTAACCATGTAAGGGAAGCAGGTATAGGAAAGATTGATAAGCCTGCAATGGGAGTTCAGCTGATGGTCCCGTGGTGTAGTGGTTAGCATGTCTGACTCTAGAGCAGAAGGGCCGTGGTTCGATCCCCGGCGGGACCAATTCTTTACTTTCAATGGTGAGTGAAAAGCTGAACCTCCCTCTTTCCTTCTCTCTTCTAGGTCCTGGTTTCGTGGGTACGAGGGTGCCCGACGCCTCCCGTTCGGGCTTGTCCTTGGTTTCTTCCTGATCCACCAGCCCTGGTAGAAGCGCTACAACCAGCTATTAATTGTACGAAAAATGAAAATTGGCTTTGAAAGCGGCGGCGCCGCAGCTGCAGCAAACACACACAGTTTCCCCACAACGCCGTATGCTGTGGAACTTCACTCGGCTGTAAGTGACCTTAAGGTACTGGTTTAGTGGTTTCCTTTCGGGTATTTCTGACTCATACGGCTTTAATCCTTTACTTAAATAGCTGAAACTTTCCAACTATGCTATTTTGGTGCTCTTTACCATTCTCGGACCAGTCACGCATTAGATGGAAACTTTAGGTTTTTGCCACTATTCTCTCAGTAAGTAGTTGATACATCGGATTGGTTGTTATGGCTGAAAAGAGGACACCGAAATGAACATTTTTGCCTTTACTGACCCTGCTTCAGTGGTTAAGTCAGTATAATCAAAAAACGATTTTTAGGGTCAAAAAATTGTCATTTTCGAAGAAATCAGCTTTTTCAAAAATACTACCAAATCTTAACGGACAATTTTGATCCATGTATATCCAATCGATACACAGTCTAGTTTACATTTATGAATGTTTATTAGCAGGAGTTGATTGCTTTATACTGGAGTTTTGGCCGAAAAACAATTTTGGCAAAACTGCGATTATTTTGTTTTAAACGTCGATTTCTCAAAAACTACTCGACGGATTCCGGAGATTTTTGGCACAGTGGAAATTCGTACTTTCGCGGAGTGATGTTTTTCTTGGTTTTGGCTAGAACATAATGAGTAGCAAGAAAACTCAATGCGCATTTGGCGGATTTTCTCGACAATGAAGACCTGCAGGCAGAGCCAAATCGAAGAAAACGTCCTTCAGCCCATATGTCCTTCATATCATGGCACGAACAGTGCTTTTATCCAATTCTACAGTTTTGAAAAATCGATGTTCAAAAATGTTTGCTCAATAATTCAGGATCTCATATAACATTTCTTCCCGTTAAGCTTGAGGCCTGTACTTCAATCAGGTCTGAAAAATCCAGTATCCGTGCTGGGAACGGAAGCTGCCAGATGTCAATATGTCTAAGAATTTTTTGTTAATTTTGCTAGTTCCGTAAGCTCACCTGAGTGTACAGATTCCAAGCTTTAAAACGATGTATAGAACTCTTTCCAACTCCCAAAATTGCGAAAGTTATAGCGTTTTAAAATATCACCACAAATGCACTGCACTAAGGTTACCAGCACCTTAAGGTGGTGGTAATGTGGTATCCTTTTGTGCAGTGCTTTTGTGGTGATTTTTGTGAAACGCTATAACTTTCGCAATGTTGGGAGTTGCAAAGAGCTTTATACATTGTTTTAAAGCTTATTATCTGGACATGAACATGAGCTTACAGAACTGGCAAAATTACCAAAAAAATAGAAGAAATTTTCTGACAAGCTGACATCTAACAGGATGAATATAGACCAAAAGTTTTTGCACATCGATTACTCAAAACTGAAGATTCGGCCAAAAGTTCTTTTTGTGCCACGATATGAAGGACATATGGGCCGAGGGACGTTTTTTCGGATTTGGCTCAGCAGGTCTTAACGGTCGAGAAAATCGGCCAAATGCACAGTAACACGAAATTTCGCAACTTCGCATTGAGTTTTCTTGCTACTCAATACGTTTTAGCCCAAACTAAGAAAAACGTCCCTCCGCAGAAGTGCGAATTTTGATTCTGCCGAAAATCTCCGGAATCCGTCGAGTAGTTTTTGAGAAACCGATGTTCGAAACAAAATAATCGCAGTTTTGCCAAAATGGTTTTTCGGCCAAATCTCTAGCTGAAAGCAATAAAGTCCGGCTAATGGGCATTCATGAAATTTGCATTTGGACGATGCATCGATTGAGTATAACTAAGCCAATTTTGTCCTAATTTTGAAAATTTTGAAAAATAATTTATGATAATAATTTTGAAAAAACTGATTTCCTTGAAAATGGCCATTTTTTGACCCTAAAAACAGTTTTTTGCTTATACTGACTTAACCACTGTAGATAGCTCAAAGGTTGTAAGAGCAAAAATGTTCATTTTCGAGTCCTCTTTCCAGCCATACCAACCAATCCCGTGTCTTGTCTACCTACTGGGTAGAGTTGGGACCGGTTCCAATTTTCAAAACCGGTTCCGGTTCCGGTTCTAGAGTACCGGTTCCGGTTCCGGTTCCGGTTCTAGCTTCCGGTTCCCGGTTCCAAGTGCAAAATTCGTGTTACATTTTAACATTATTTAATATTGGATGCAGGTTCCCAGCAAGGGTTATACAATCAATATTATAAAGCAATATTGCAAAACAATTGGAATAGGTAATGCGATAATAACCAACTTGGTTAAACTTTTTTGTTTACTTTGAATTTTAAAGTTTTTGCCTTACAGTTTGCTCCATTACAAATGCTGTTACTATATGCACAACATACATTAAAACTTGTAAAAAATTAAAACTGTAGTATGGTCGAGCAAATTGTTTCGATAATTATCGGTGAGATTCTACTGTGCATCTACATGCAGACAGCGCCTTCTGAACAGAATCTTGTAAACTGCACAACGTTTCAGTAAAACGTGCTGAGAATTGAGATATACTGGAGCTTAAATTTTTATTTCTTTAAAAAGAGTACAGTGTCTCTAAAGAAGCAAATAGTTTACAAAAAATTTAAATAAATATTTAAAAGCTGAAAGCCACATTGGAAAGAAGAACATATATATTAAAGTTATATTTAACGAAGAAATGTACAGTCGCTTGATTAAACAAAATAGCTAACAGATTACTGCTACAGGCTGTTCATTACTTGAACTTTGATTGACTTTCGTCTCAGATGCCGATAGCTTAAAAACTAGAAAATAAGTACTCAACTTTCGAAGTTTTCTACTCCTGTAAAATTTACTACTTTTTTAAAAAATATTGCTTAAATCTTGCGTGCTGACAACACCACCTTCCATTTACCAATTTTTTGAGAAGATATACTCAATTTCCGACTAGGTACATCCCATCGGGCTCTCATCTTTTCTATGAGGTTAATATTCAGATATGTAAGCTGGTTAAAGTTTTCATTCGGCGCCCGTATCGGTCACGTCTGAACGAAAGTGCCCGTCTTTCATTAATTACAATTGGAATTTTAGAACAGAAAATTTCAAAAATTCGTTAAGATTAATTTAGAGACATTTTCACAACTGCGTTTTGGTACACACACAAAATTACTTAACAAAATTTGAAAAATCAGAAGCATGAAAACAAAAAATTACGAAATTCCAGAATAAAGGAAGTAGAATTTTTCCCTTGTAATACATGTTCCTAATTTTTCAAGTATGTTTAACATTTAATTTTTGTCTTAACTCAGACGGGATAATGTCACTAATGTTGAGTCAAAGAAATATTTGAAATTTCGTTTAATTCTATGCCTCGGCTTCAGCGAAAGCTGAAACGTGCCTCGATAACCTGAAAAGGGGAAGCGGGGAGTTTGTGTCACCTTCAGTGGAAGCTGAAGCTATGTCGTTTCCAGTTTAGGCTCTAAATTTATTCCTAGGACTTTCAGCTTCAGTTTCAGTGCCAATAATTGTACCTTCATTTCACGTTTAGTTTGAAATTCTTAATTATTATCAGTCTCATCCTACATATTTCGCCTTCAGGTCTAAATTTGTTTAGTTTCAGTTCAAACTAGATCTTTAGTTTCAATTTCAGTCACTAGTTTGAAAAAGATAATATGAATGGCAACACTGAATGGCAACCACAAATTCCAGCTTTTGCAAAATTTAAACTCCTGCAAAAAATTAGTTCAAGTCCATTTTTAAGAGTGGAACCGGCCGGTTCCAAATCCTACCGGTTCCGGTTCCGGTCCCGGTTCCGGTTCCGGTTCTAAAATCCCTTCTGGTTCGGTTCCGGTTCCGGTTCCGGTTCCAACCGGTTCTAGTGGAACTGGTTCCCAACTCTACTGCTGGGAGCTTAAGGCCAAAAACCAAAACTTTCTTATCTTTTGGCCTAAGAATACGGGACTGGTCCTAAAATGTTAAAGAGCACGGAAATAGCTTATTTCGTAAGTTTTAGCCCTTTGCGTAAAGGATTAAAGCCGTAGGAGTCAAAAATACCCGAAAGGAAACCAGCACCTTAAATGATTTAAAGTCTTCAGGGAGAAGTTATCATGGATTTATATTTAGGTGCTTAAGTTTCCAACACGAAGTTCCGAAATTAAACTAAAAATTCAGTTTCTGCGCCAATTGCTGACCCCCACTTTCAGTGCTAAACACTTAAAAAAAAGTTCATGTAGAAACCACAGGATTCAAGTTTGTAGATGATAAAT
>JASAND010014285.1:0-32661 GCA_030248195.1 Trissonchulus latispiculum
ACCACATCGAAGACAGCGTATTTATGCCTGTGAAAACCATGATTTAAGTGCCCGTCGGAACCCCCCCCCCCCAGATTTTTTGCCAAGCCACACCTATGGGGGGGGAGGGTAGTCGCGAAAATTGGCCAAAATTTGGCCATTTTTAGGGTAAATTTTGCAAAATTTTTCAAAAAAGTCCAAATTTTTGGCTTAACGTGTTTATTATCGCGAGAAATACACGTTTATAACGGTTTTATGGACTTCTAAGCTCAATATTGACCTTATTCTGGACTCAGAAACATATTGGCAATCAAGTTTTCGAGTTTAAAAACATTGTTTAATGTCAAAATTACTTATTGCTGTCATGTTTTTCGGCATTAGCAATGGCTGAAAATGCGATTTTTGGCATAAAAATTGAAAATTTTTTGGGGGATGTTTGGGGGGGGGGGGTTTGGGGGGTCTAAAAAGGGCCTCCCCAAAATTTCGGGGAGGGGGCCCCCCACCCCAAATCCCCGTTACACCTATGCCCCCAACCATAGTTTCCCTGGAACTTTGGGTCGGGGGGGGGGGTAAATCTTGGCCGACCTCCGAAATGTGATGGGGGTACCCCCCCAGAATTAGGACCTCAGAAATTTCGAAAAATGGCCAAAACATGCAAAATTTTCTGGAATTTAGCCCTTTTTTCATCAAAATAAGGCTTGTTCTTAGCGTTTTAGGTGTTTTTGCACCGTTTAAAAGCGATTTAGGTCAAAATTTTAGAAAAAAGTTTTCAAAAAATGACCATTTTTCGACCAAATTTAGCTAACTTTTTGGGTCCAAAAATCGTTGGGGGGGGTTCGGGGGGGCAGCCAAACGTTGGGGGAGGGTAAGTCAAAAAATCTTGAGGGGTAAATTTGGTCAAAAATTTTGGGGGGACACCCTGCCCCCCCCCCAAAGGAAACTATGCCCCCAACCATAGGTATGGCTGGGCAAAAAATCTGGGGGATGCTGGGGGGGTGGGTCCCGACGGAGGTTGGGTGTCGCCGAAAATTGCCCTAAAACCACTAAATTTTCGATTTTATGCCAATTTTGGCCACTTTTTGGCCAAAAATCTGGGAGGGGGAGCAAAAATCCCAGCCCAGAGACCCCCCAACGAAAACGACGAATTTGGCGATTCTCCTACCAGATTTTCCTAGTTTAGGTTTAAACTTGGCTGTAGAGAATCAAATAGGTGTCGTGTGGCTGGGCTAAAAATGGGGGGGGGGGGGGTGCCGACGGTGGGGGGGAGGGTGTCGCCGAAAATTGCCCTAAAACCACTAAATTTTCGATTTTTTTGGCATTTGGCCACTTCTCGGCCAAAAATCTGGGGGAGTAGGAAAATCGGGGGGGGGGGGGGTCGCGGAAATTTGTCATTTTGGTGGGGGTCCTCTTTAAATAGCTAAAAATTTAAAAAAAAGAGAAAACCCTTTTGAATTTTTTGAAAATTTACCCTCAACGGCTCCCCCTGTTGGAAAAAGCCAGAGTTTGTTGTAAGTAATATATATATACCCCTTGTTTTGAAAATCATCTTTACTGACTCTGTACCTCTGGATGCAGGGGGACCTAGGTGAAATTCTTTTTTTATAGAAAGCCGTACGCACGTTTTTCTGGCATTCCTGTTTTCGTAATAAATGAGGACATGTTTTTGATCTGTGTAATTCTCATATACTATTTCAGGTGAAGTGATTTATATATCCTCGTGCTTATATACGTATAGCCATCTTTAATTCTTACTCTTTGTGGAAGTAATCTGATAAAAAAAGATGGGTCACGCAAACATTTGGTATAGTCATCCTAGAAAATACGGACCTGGATCTCGTTGTTGGTATGTTTTAATTATTATCAGTTATATAATGTTTTTGAGGGAGTGGGGGGCAAAGTCAAAAGGGTGTCTAAAGTCCCAAAAATTTAGCAAAATGGCCTCTTTTCTACATGTTATACTCCCATAACTACAATATCAAAATCATCAAAACGTGGACACCCAGAGACATCCTCAGAAAACACGAACATTTTCTGAGTGGACTGAACTCTAAAGTCAAGTTGTTCTGGCGTCCCCCGACCAAACTAAAAAATCTGCTTGTCAAGGCAAAACTACCATCCGCCGGAGCCGGCTCACCGAGGGTTGTGACCCAGGGTCCTTGTGGAACATTTAGGTGCGGCCGACGGAGGTGTGCACTTTGCCCCGCGATCAAAAGCGGAACCACTGTTACGAGCTCGGTCACTGGGTTGAAATATCGGCTCAGAGGTAATTTCGATTGCACAAGTGCGGGCGTCGTTTATTTGGCGGAAATCAGGGGGTGCCCTTCCCAATATGTGGGGGAGACTGGCAACCCACTCTCCATACGGTTTAATGGACACCGACATGACATTCGCAAAATGGATGCTAGTAAGCCACTTTCGTGTGATTTTAGCAGTCATAGCCATAATTTACATGATCTGCTTGTTACGGTGATCGATTCTGCGGACGACGAAGCCACACGAAAGAGGCAGGAAAAGTGGTGGATAAGTCAACTCTTTTCGGACTATCCTTTTGGAATCAATTGGGAAACCGTCCTTCGCAAAAACAAAACCCCACCTCCCGGGACTTTTGCTACTAGCATCCATTCTGGAGTAGTCGACAACAACAACAGCAACAGTGGTCACAATCCCAATTTTGAGCCCTCCCAGCCCTCCCGGCCCCCCAGTCCCCCGGATCCCTACCCTCCCAGAGACCCCAATTTTCCCATCTGCCTATTCAACCGAACTTGGATCCCCCGAAATTTGACCCCCGAAGAACGATTGCAGCGTGTGAAGAATCGCCTGAGGAAGGGGCCCGCCGTGGAGCCCCGAAACCGGTAGTGGAATTAGGTTGGTCTGACTCTGGGTGTGTCCACGTTTTGATGATTTTGATATTGTATTTGATTTCATTGTATCCTCGTGGATCCGTGGACTGGTAGCCGTTTTGACTGTATCTTTCACTCCCATAACTACAGTGTTAAAAATTTCAGTTTTAGCACCAAGAGTTTAGGAAAAAAATTATGCTCGCAAAAGTTTCGATGGAAAAACCTTAGAATTTGGCAATTTCTGGGCACCTCAAGGTGATTGGAGGAAAACCGGGTGTTGGCCGAGTGGGGGGGGGGACTCAAAAAGTAGAGGACGCCACCGACTCCTCTCCCCAGTAGGAAAAGCCGAGTGTACTGTTTCTAGGCGCGTAGCCGGGGGGAGGGGGACGGGGGAATTCCCCCCGAAATTGTGGGTCCCCCATTTGGGTGCATGAATACGTGCTGGGCCTGAAGTATTTTTTAATTCCAAAGAATGCTCTATAGAAATTACACGCAGACCACGAAATTTTTCAGCTTCTGGGGAGCTCCGCCCCCAAATCCCCCGAAAACATTTTTGCATTCCCCGGTTCCCCCCCCCCTCGAAAATTTTTTCTGGCTACGCTAGTGGCTGTGTCTGTTAATCAGCATGAAAAAGACCTTAAACGCGCAATGCTGGCTGGGTGGCGGAAATGTTTTATGTTACCTGGGTTTACTTTTGTGGTGGGGGGGAGGGCGG
Organism: Trissonchulus latispiculum; assembly: GCA_030248195.1. NCBI lineage: Eukaryota > Metazoa > Nematoda > Enoplea > Enoplida > Ironidae > Trissonchulus > Trissonchulus latispiculum. The sequence goes on from JASAND010014285.1 coordinate 3,535, forward strand.
GGGCGCCCCCCACTTTATGGGTTCCCCCATTCGACCTCTTCCCCTCCACTCGGTCCCACCCCCACTTTTGTGGGAGCTTTCCCCCACTCACTATAAGGTGCCCAGAAAATGCCAGATTTAAGGATTTTTGGTCATATGTAGTTATAGCCGTATATATGTAGAAAACTGTCTATTTTTTACTGTATTTTTGGCACTTTTGCACCATTTTATTCCCCCACTTTTGGACCTCCCCCCACTTTTTTCGCCTAAAATAAACCTAGTGTTCGCTAAATGTATATTATATACATTATGTGATTCATAAATAAAATATTTACAAATGTTTGCACTGCAATCACTCAGTCAGCCGGCCTTGAGGGTCTCCCTTGGGAGGGTTTCATGAGTTCCCCCAAAAGTCCGTCACCCAAGAAAGTGTGCTGTAAGGGAAATTTTACTATTAATCAAAAACAACGTTGTTTTGTAGCAAGCTTACGGTAAAACTTTTTATCTCACATTTGGGGATTAAATATCACAAATTGAGAAAAGATACGAAATATATATGTTTTGAAAACTTTCGTTTCTGATCCAGCTTTTGTCGAAATTTGTTGTCAAAAGGTCGCCCCATTTGTTTTGGGAGCCCGTACCAGTCAAAACCCAGGTATGAAGTACGTAATGTTGTTGTTGTTGTTGTAATTGCCTTGCCGGGCTACTCAGCCAAGAGGCTATCTGAGGGCGCTAACCTTTGTCTCTCCCCATCAGTCATAGCTAGTATGACTCTCGCTTCGTCGCCTGAATGCTGTCCCACAATGGGAAGCTGGAGCAGACACCTTCTTGGCCTTTCGGTTCCGGTAGTAAGACATCCATTAACTGTTCATACGCAAGGTAGAGGAGCACAGCATCTTTCGGCACTCCAAGCCACAAGCGCAGATGGGGTGGGATCAGAGACAAACCCAGAAAGTTGTGTGATCCAATTTGAGTACAAGTAATCATAGGTCCGCCGGAAGATGGTCAGGGAGGGAGCAATAGGATCTGGTTAGTGGCTAATCTTGTCGATAGGCCCTCCCTCCACTGTCCAGGCTTGTGTAGTGACGGAAGCTTAGATACGAGACTCAATTTGAAGTGATGGAGACGTGAGAAGGTTTTCTGGCTTTCATTCTATAACGGGTGCGCAACCATTATTTATATATAACGTATCTTTTTGTGTATTGAGTATTATCGTATTCTATATTCTGTTCTGTTTTGCTTTTTCTAGCCGAGTCTGCCAGAATCATCACGGCCTGATCCGAAAGTATGGACTCAACATGTGTCGTCGCTGCTTTCGAGAATATTCCAGCGATATTGGATTCAAGAAGGTATATACCTAATATACCGTCACTAGCGTAGATACGGGGGGGGGGCGGGGGGGCGGACGCCCTCCCCGAAATAATGGCTTTGCCCCCCTGAAAAAATTGGGCAAAAGAAAAATTTTACGCCCGCGCGGGGCGCGGGCGTTTAACTTTATTAGAAACATATATACACAAATTATACATTAATGCTTCAAATTAGCTCAACATTGATGCATTTTTTACACCAATAAAAAAATTTTGGCGCCTCCGGCGGGAATTTTGGTTATTTATATTATCAAAATTATTATTTTTCATTAAACGTGCTAACAAATGTGTGTATATATAAGTTGCTTTGCAGTTCTGCTGTTATCTGCGTTATTATTCCCAACATCTTCAGCCTTGGCATAATTGGTTGATATGATCAGAATACGCAGTTCTTAATGGGAGCATCCTAATAGTTTCAGTTTTCGGACAAGACAGTAAACGTAGAAAATATGTAGTAAAAATAGTAAACAAAATGTTGTTAGTCAATTGATAAATAATTTATAAAGAATTATAAATGTTTCAATAGCGTTTTATGGCGAAATTTAAAAATTTTCTCAACCTCTGGGGGGCTCCGCCCCCCAGAACCCCCCATTTGGGACTTAGGATTTCGCTTTATCAACCATTGAAGGCTTTTGAATTTATAGGACAATTTGCAGTATAATACGCACTGTGCATGTTACGCAAAACTAGAAAATTTTACCCCCCCCCCTCAAAAGGCATCGGTCAACACCGCTCCCCCCCTGAAAATTTTTTGTACCTACGTACGCTACTGTATACCGTATGGGCAAGGCCGCACCCAGGGGGAGGGTTCAAGGGGTCTAGACCCACCCCTTTTGGGATGGCTGGAAATAGCAAAAATGAAACTTTCAGCAACTTTTATAGAAATCTTACGATTTTTGAAAGAATAAGCAGTTAGTGAACACTTTTGATGTTAAAATGCAAACATTTTGCAACATTAAGTGAGCTCCATACTAAATTATTTTCGGGCCTGACCTTGAACCCCCTTTCCGCTAAACCTTGGACCCTCCCCTTTCAAAGTCCTGGGTGCGGGCCAATTGTATAAGGACATTTAAATTTCAAGGTATTTTTACGGGGGTTTCCCGGAAATTGATACCTTCCTTTCCCACCATTTAATTGATCTTCCCGAAAATTATATACCTTCCCTCCCGAAATCGCCCTCTCCCTGGATTTTGTGCCAAAATTTTAGCCAAAAGAGCCAAATTTACAAAAATTGTCCGGCGTCGCCGAACATTTTTGGTAACTAATGTAGTTTTTCCCATTCAGGCATTTTTGAGGATTTTAAGGGTGTCTCCATGCAAAATAAACTGTTCGTTTGTTTGTTTGTTCGTTTAAAAATGTGAAAAATACATCTTTTTGGCTCATTTTTGCAAAACAATCCTTCCCACTCCCGAAAATTCCTCCTCCCTCGGAAAAAATACCTAAAAATGGCCTTCCGCTATGTTCGATACAAAAATAAATATAACGTGTAAAAAGTAATGCGTACAACGTTTGCATTCCTGAAAACTTGCTCATTTTTAGCACTCCAGAATCAATTTGAGGTTTTAGAGGATATCCGGAAAAAAGGAAAAATGCTAGAGAAAACTGAAAAATAACTATTCAGGAATTTTTTTCCGAAAAATTCTAAGCCTGGTGGGCGAAGAAATCAGTTTTTAGTGCAAAATTTTTTACTAAAGTTTTTAGGTTTTACCAAAGGCTGATATTGATTAAAAATTCTCCTGAAAATTTGGCCGCAGGACAAAATTTGATACCACCAGGGGCACTCATTTTTGAGAGTGGCTTCTTCTTTGACTGATGGCTTCTTAACTCCAAGTAATGAATGAGTAATAAAGGTTTTAAGTTGATGTCTCCAAAACAAGGCCGCACCCAGGGGGGATTCAAGGGGTCTAGACCCCCATTTGGGCAGACAAAAGCAAGGAAAAATGTTAGCTAATTTGTAGTAAGAATAGTAAAACCTGCAATTTTTAAAAAAATTTCGCGCCTTTTGCGTGGTAATCTGCTTTTTGCAAGAATTAAACAACCAATGTAAGATTTCATTTCACCAATGTAACTTCTTTCCCCCAGACCACCCTTGCATTTGACCTCGGACCACCTCCCTTTTCAAAAGTCTGGGTGCAGACAGGCCTCTCGCTTACTTCTAGGCCAAAATTTAGGGGGGGGGCTCGAAGAAGCCCCCCCCCATCGATGGGGGGCATATTTTTTGACAAATTTTTAGGTTTTTTGTGAAAAATACTAAAAATCGCTAAAAATAACTAATTTTTGATGTTGTTCAAGCTAAAATAGTGGAAGTTTATGTAAAAATCCGGCGAAGCCGGAAAATTTATTGAAAATTTAGGCTAAAAATGGTAAAAAATGGCAATTTTTGGGGTTATGGGGGGAGGTCGCCGAATGGGCCCCCCTCAGTAGAAGTAAGCCAGAGTGGGCCTGCTCCAAAAGGAATTACCACCTTAAATTGCTATTTCCATTCATTATACATTGTAGTGATGTTTCAGTCGCTGAAACTGAAACTGAAACTTTTTTGGAAAACGGACTGAAACTGAAACTGAAACCATTTAAACTAGCAGACTGAAACTGAAACTGAAACCGAAATTATTTTTTATATCCGACTGAAACTGAAACTGAAACTACCCTAATTATAGAACTGAAACTAGAAAAGTCTGAAACAGTTTCAGTCCCAGCGTAAAATCGGAAGTTTTTCTTTCTAGCTGGAGCTTAAACTGGTTTCAGTTCATGCTGGAACTGAAACTCCATTTCAGACTCTGCGTGCAAGACCATTTCAGTCTCTGCCTATGGTTAAGTTTTTTGTAAAATGTTATTGCAGATATCCCATAATAGTTTTACTTGCGAAAGAATTGAATGAATGTGTTATGTTTTAGCCTCTCGTATGATCATAGCAGTATTACTTTTAGATAATTTACTGTCCGCATAATAGATAAAAAACTAGGAAGTTATGTTAAAGCGCAATTATCATAGGGGTCGCGGCAGCGACCCCTATAATATGTGTCAAAAGTCCCTAGAGACACCGTAAGATAAGCTGCGCAGAGGCTGCGCAAAATCCTGCGCAGATCCTGCGCAGATTTCATGCGCAAATTGTAGAGCACATCGAGTTTAATATGTGTGCGAAGTTTCAGCCCCGTATCACTTTCCGTTAAAAAGTTGCGCCCCGGACCGGTTATGGCGGCGATGTTTTTTTTCCGGTTTCTCCTATTTAATGGTCGTATTGTCCTGACTTTCCGCCTCTTTCACGTAATCTGCAGCGGAGGCCGGACCTAAAGGGGTATAGGGTCTGGTAGTACCCCATGCGCCATTTAAGAATCGCTACTTTTTTTGCGCCGCAGGTGCGCCACAGCGCCGCAGCGGCGCCGCAAAGTCGGCTCAGAGCGAAAAGTGACCATTTTTGTGGTCGCTGCGCAGCTCGAACGTTAAGAGCTGGAGCCGATTTCTTTTTATATTCAGAAACTACGTATATTGAACTAACTAAATAGCTAAGTCTCGTTTCTCTATCACTTCCCATGCGACCACAGTGGCCGGTCAAAAATGGTGAAAATTCGAAAAATGAAAAATCGAAATTTCTCGCTGTGTATTCAACTTAGAAAGCTCAATTCTTTCATACAAAGGTTTTCTGGCACGGCGAATTGATTCCCGTAAGCAGTTTTTGCCGTCGGACCCACCCATATTGCTGGGCTGGTTCCACTTTGCTGTCGGGAGGGTCAAGTCGGTACCGACTTCCAAGAACACCATATAGGACTGTGCATAGCCTCTCAAAACTTTGTCCATAGGGGTTTTCTGGTGCGCCCAGCTCATTTCCGGCGTCCGTTTTGCCGTCCGACCCACCCATTTTGCTGGGCTGGTTCCACTTTGCTGTCGGGAGGGTCAAGTCGGTACCGACTTACAAGAACACCATATAGGACTGTGCATGGCCTCTCAAAACTTTGTCCATAGAGGTTTTCTGGTGCGCCCAGCTCATTGGCGGAGTCCGTTTTGCCGTCCGACCCACCCATTTTGCTGGACTGGCTCCACTTTGCCGTTTGAAGGGTAAATCGGGTAGGGGGTCAAGTGGTCAAAAATAAAATTTTTCAAAAGTGGTCAAGTTTGGTACCAAATGAAAGCCCCAAGTGAGCTGATCAACTTTTGTCATAGAAGTGCATGCTCAAAGTGGCTGTAGAGTGTTGTGCTGGAGTAGGGGTGGGGTCTTAGGCGATTTTGGGTCAAAAATTAAAATTTTCAAAAGTGGTCAAATTTGGTACCAAATGAAAGCCCGCATCGAACTGAGCAACTTTTGTCATAGAAGTGCGTACCTAAAGTGGCTGTGAGGCCTGTGGTGGGGTGGGGTGGGGACTTAGGCGATGTTGGGTCAAAAATTAAAGTTTTCAAAATTGGTCAAATTTGGTACCAAATGAAAGCCCGCATCGAACTGAGCAACTTTTGTCAAAGAAGTGCGTACCTAAAATGGCTGTAGAGGCCCCCCAGAACCCCCCATTTGGGACTTAGGATTTCGCTTTATCAACCATAGAAGGCTTTTGAATTTATAGGACAATTTGCAGTATAATACGCACTGTGCATGTTACGCAAAACTAGAAAATTTTACCCCCCCCCCCTCAAAAGTCATCGGTCAACACCGCTCCCCCCCTGAAAATTTTTTGTACCTACGTACGCTACTGTATACCGTATGGGCAAGGCCGCACCCAGGGGGAGGGTTCAAGGGGTCTAGACCCACCCCTTTTGGGATGGCTGGAAATAGCAAAAATGAAACTTTCAGCAACTTTTATAGAAAATCTTACGATTTTTGAAAGAATAAGCAGTTAGTGAACACTTTTGATGTTAAAATGCAAACATTTTGCAACATTAAGTGAGCTCCATACTAAATTATTTTCGGGCCTGACCTTGAACCCCCTTTCCGCTAAACCTTGGACCCTCCCCTTTCAAAGTCCTGGGTGCGGGCCAATTGTATAAGGACATTTAAATTTCAAGGTATTTTTACGGGGGTTTCCCGGAAATTGATACCTTCCTTTCCCACCATTTAATTGATCTTCCCGAAAATTATATACCTTCCCTCCCGAAATCGCCCTCTCCCTGGATTTTGTGCCAAAATTTTAGCCAAAAGAGCCAAATTTACAAAAATTGTCCGGCGTCGCCGAACATTTTTGGTAACTAATGTAGTTTTTCCCATTCAGGCATTTTTGAGGATTTTAAGGGTGTCTCCATGCAAAATAAACTGTTCGTTTGTTTGTTTGTTCGTTTAAAAATGTGAAAAATACATCTTTTTGGCTCATATTTGCAAATCAATCCTTCCCACTCCCGAAAATTCCTCCTCCCTCGGACAAAATACAAAAAAATGGCCTTCCGCTATGTTCGATACAAAAATAAATATAACGTGTAAAAAGTAATGCGTACAACGTTTGCATTCCTGAAAACTTGCTCATTTTTAGCACTCCAGAATCAATTTGAGGTTTTAGAGGATATCCGGAAAAAAGGAAAAATGCTAGAGAAAACTGAAAAATAACTATTCAGGAATTTTTTCCGAAAAATTCTAAGCCTGGTGGGCGAAGAAATCAGTTTTTAGTGCAAAATGTTTTACTAAAGTTTTTAGGTTTTACCAAAGGCTGATATTGATTAAAAATTCTCCTGAAAATTTGGCCGCAGGACAAAATTTGATACCACCAGGGGCACTCATTTTTGAGAGTGGAAGGTGGGAGGTCGTTTATGGGGGTAGGGAGCCTCCACTTCCTCCCCTCTACTGGAATAGTATGTAGGGTAGCGTTCCAGTACGACTGTGTTCGAAGAGAGCTTTAATAAAACTATCACAAATTTCATGGAGCACACTAGAATAAAATAGATAGAATTTGAATATTAGTCCCCAGATATGTGATAGAGGTATCGAATGGTATCAGCGATGTGTCGCAAAAAATTTATATACCTCTGTCTACAAAAAATGGAAAATTGCACTTTCTTCTAAAATGTAGGAGAATAGTTTCGGAAAACCAAAATCATAGAAAACTAATGAGAAACGCCTGCCTTGTAGTCACTAAGGCGAAAGACTTAATCAATTTTACAATATTGTACTGTCTTGATTGTACAACATCAGAAAATCCGCCCATTGACGAATGACTGATGGCTTCTTAACTCCAAGTAATGAATGAGTAATAAAGGTTTAAAGTTGATGTCTCCAAAACAAGGCCGCACCCAGGGGGGATTCAAGGGGTCTAGGCCCCCATTTGGGCAGACAAAAGCAAGGAAAAATGTTAGCTAATTTGTAGTAAGAATAGTAAAACCTGCAATTTTTAAAAAAATTTCGCGCCTTTTGCGTGGTAATCTGCTTTTTGCAAGAATTAAACAACCAATGTAAGATTTCATTTCACCAATGTAACTTCTTTCCCCCAGACCACCCTTGCATTTGACCTCGGACCACATCCCTTTTCAAAAGTCTGGGTGCAGACAGGCCTCTCGCTTACTTCTAGGCCAAAATTTAGGGGGGGGGGCTCGAAGAAGCCCCCCATCGTCATCGATGGGGGCATTTTGACAAATTTTTAGGTTTTTTGTGAAAAAATACTAAAAATCGCTAAAAATAACTATTTTTTGGTATTTTTTAAGCTAAAATAGTGGAAGTTTATGTAAAAATCCGGCGAAGCCGGAAAATTTATTGAAAATTTAGGCTAAAAATGGTAAAAAATGGCAATTTTTGGGGTTATGGGGGGAGGTCCCCGAATTGGCCCTCCTCAGTAGAAGTAAGCCAGAGTGGGCCTGCTCCAAAAGGAATTACCACCTTAAATTGCTATTTCCATTCATTATACATTGTAGTGATGTTTCAGTCGCTGAAACTGAAACTGAAACTTTTTTTGGAAAACGTACTGAAACTGAAACTGAAACCATTTAAACTAGCAGACTGAAACTGAAACCGAAACTGAAATTATTTTTGGTATCCGACTGAAACTGAAACTACCCTAATTATAGAACTGAAACTAGAAAAGTCTGAAACAGTTTCAGTCCCAGCGTAAAATCGGAAGTTTTTCTTTCTAGCTGGAGCTTAAACTGGTTTCAGTTCATGCTGGAACTGAAACTCCATTTCAGACTCTGCGTGCAAGACCATTTCAGTCTCTGCGTATGGTTAAGTTCTTTGTAAAATGGTATTGCAGATATCCCATAATAGTTTTACTTGCGAAAGAATTGAATGAATGTGTTATATTTTAGCCTCTCGTATGATCATCGCAGTATTACTTTTAGATAATTTACTGTCCGCATAATAGATAAAAAACTAGGAAGTTATGTTAAGGCGCAATTACTTTATATATTTTTTAACGCACAAGTTGTTGATGTGGCACCTTTAAGGTCTACGGCCCAAAGGCTAAGCACCGAATTACAGCAGTGAAGCTTTAGGTCCTCAACAGCTTTACATTTTGGAGAGATGCTTTACTTAAGCAAATAACTAAGCTGGTATTGGTATATACTTAGTTAATGAGAAAGTCAATGAAACAACCAACTAAACTTAGTTCAATCTTAATTTTTTTGTCTTCACAAAGAAAATGATTGTTTAGCCAAGGGATTGCAAGTGCAATATTGGCTAAAACTGTTTTACTCAGAACTGACATAGAAGCTGAGATATGAAATAAAACTGCAGGTTCACCAGTTTTAAATTCCAAATATGCTGGCTTTTTCCTACAGGGGGGGGGTGGGGGGCGCCCCCCCGGAATTTCGTTCCCCCCCAGACTTGGGTCGCCCCCCCCCCCAGAATCGCCCCCCCCCAGGATTCGAGCCTTCCCCCCCAGAACTTTAAAGTGCCCGGAAAAATAGGGTTTTGAGGGTAACTTTTGAAAAATTTTTCCGGCTTTGCCGGGTTTTTACACATTTTTAAGCATTTTTTAGCTATTTCAAGCTTAAATTGAGGTTAAAAATAGTTCATATTTTAGCTCAGCAGCAAAAAATAGCTATTTTTTAAGCATTTTTGAAAAAATTTTCTTCCCTCCCCAGAAATCCGTGACCGCCCCCCAGACTTTTCCCCCCCCCCCAGAAATTTTTGCCTAGGAAAAAGCCAGATATGCGGAAACTAAAATTTCTTTTTTTGTTGATGACTTCAGCTGAAAAAGCCGGACTGGAACTATTCTAAAACGAGGACTGAAATTGAAACTGTTTGGCATCACCGACTGAAACAGAAACTGAAACTATTTTGCGTCACCAACTGAAACTGAAACTGAAATTAATTTGGACCGGCGACTGAAACTGCAACTAAAACTGAAATTATTTTGGGATGACGACTGAAACTGAAACTGAAACTGAAATTATTTTTGGTATCTGACTGAAACTGAAACTGGAACTGAAATTAACTTAGGTTGTCGACTGAAACTGAAACTAAAATGGGCTACTGAAACAACACTAATATATACATTGTAATTATTATGCCTATACAAAACATAGTAGATTATCTATTTATTTGATTTTTTCTTTTTTAGCTGAATTAGGCAACATTTGATGAAGACAGTTTGATTGAAAGACTGAATGATAATAATTGGGGAAGTGAACTTTGAACTGTCGAACATTACACGTTTTGGTTATCAGTGGTGTATCTATTGTTACTTCACATTTTGCGCTTTGTTACTGTCATTTACTGTTATTTGAAATAATATAGAAATATGGTTTGATGTTGTAAGTTCTACTTGTTTTCTTGGAAATAAAACTTTTTGAATGGTGAAGTTTTTAGTTTGTATGTAAGCAATTCAGAATAGTGCCGTTTTCCTTGGCCTAGGATGACTGGAACTTTCTAGCTTTATTGGTAACTCAATGAAAGTGTTGCAGCAAGCATAGCAGAAATGATTGGTTTTGTAACTTTTCTAGAGCTTTCTTGGTGAGAGTCGCAGGCTCGTCGTTTCTCACAGTGTAGTTGGTTGTTTCATTGCGTATTTTTAAAAACTTTACTCCAGTTTAGGGATGAATTGAATCAAGCTTGGTTCAATTGTGCCTGGGTGGCCTAATTCGATAGAACGTTGGCCTAACATTGACCCCAACCTCAGTAAGACCAATGCTGCATTCATAGTTCCTGTGGCAAGCAGACGCGCGTATGTATGCGTCGGGATGCGTTCGTGGCCTTGAAAATGTTAGTTAATTTTAAACGGTTGTTAAAACGGCATTCTGCAATCTCAGGCGTCGACGCGCATCACTGTGCGTCGCGACTATAAATGCACCTTAAGTCAGACGCAAACTTTGAGTGGCTGATTGGGTTACTTCATTGGTGGGGGGTAGTGTTGTTTTGATTCACATGTTTTAGTTTTGATTTGATTTTTTATCAAAACCGTCGCAGTTTTGATTTGATTTTTGATTTTTTATCAAAACTGGTGGAGTTTTGATTTGATTTTTGATTTTTTATCAAAACTTCTGCAGTTTTGATTTGATTTTTGATAAATCAAAACTCAAATAGTTTTGATTTTTGATTTTTAGTAGTTTTTTAGATTCATAATTTTGTGAGACTTGTGTCCACTGTGCCCATGGCACCTTACTTTCCAAGAAGAACGATAAGGCAGAGTTGGATCCGGGTCCAAATTGTCAGGACCTGCTCCGTCTTAATTCCAGACCGGGTACCGGTTTTTTTGAATATCAGGATTCCAAGCACGAAGTCGATTTTCTGTGCATAGTCAAATTACAAATCATATAGCTGTTTAATGATTATGAATTTTATTATTCTATGAAATTCGTCCATTTTATTCATTTTTGGAGTTAGAGCTATCTTCTATCAAAATGTTGCTGACATTTTCTCCTCTCCTTTAAATGGATACAATGAAGCTAATTTTGGTTTACGTGAAATTGCTATTTTAGAAGTAGTGCAATTTTTCACATTTTTTGCAGTCATAATGAAAATCATTTGTGGGACACCGGTTATCAAATCGCTGTGAATTTTTATCTACAGTCTACAGTGATACTTTGCAGCGGATCAATTTTTGTTGAAAATATATACTGTTCCAACCACTATGAATTTATTATAAATAGAAGGAACACAAGCAGCAAATAAACATTGTTAAACCAATTGCTGAAGTTAAAATCAGCTTCTGATTTTGCATTCACGTTTCCGTTCTACATACATAAACTTCTAAATATTTCCTCCGAAATATCTCCTTTTTAAATTATCGACTTTGGAAGCAGTAAACGAGGTCACAAGAATCCTTTTCCGACAACAAAACTCGAAGTTTCGTACACTTTCAGAAATACGTTCAATATGTTTTTGTGTGACGAAGATGCAGTTGTTACATATTAAAAAATTAAAGTTTGGATTTTCGTTTCAATTCCGCAAAGCAAATACGTTCTCACATTGAAAATGAGGTTTACTGGCCTATCACTCTTTTATCTACGCCCTTTCAAAACTCAAGATCACTCTCCTACCTACGTTTATTAGTCAAAACTCAGAGTCACTCATTTACCTACAAATAAATCTTCCAAAACTAAGAATCCCTCTTCTACCTACAAATTAATCTTTCAAAACTAAGAGTCACTCATTTGCCTACACTACCATAATCTCCTTTAATAACTGTGGATCTACTATTCAACTAACTTTTCATTTTCTGACCAATAACTTTGAAATTTTGTATGAATGCAATATTTAATATTAAAGGTCTCTGATGAATATTAAAGGAGTTTGCTACATGTGCAGTAGGGCGGAGATGAAAAATTTCAGTATTTGGCCAAAAAAATCAAAAGTTAGGGCTGGCAAAATTTAAAATATTTCAAAACTGTCAAAATATATGTCGGTTTATGAGACCTTTCTCCGGAATATTAAGCAAGCTAAAATGTCTTCTTTCAGCAAAAATTTCCCAGATAGGCAAGATAAACCGATAAACAGATAAACCGGTGCATTTTATTTTTGAATTTTTCAAAATCTTGGATTTTATTTTTTTTCGTTTTACTTTAATCACGAGGAGTCTAAAAATGGATAATGTTTTGTTTTTCTGATGAATAGTAAATGCAGTAAGAAGTTATACAGTTTTCTACTCACATATTTGTGTAGACTTTAGTATATTACTTGTATGTCTTGTAGCAGCTGTAAAGGAGATTACGGTAGTGTAGGCAAATGAGTGACGCTTAATTTTATTGATGTCGTTTGTAGGCAATTGAGGGATTCTTAGTTTTGGAGGATTAATTTGTAGGTAAATGAGTAATTTTTAGTTTTGCAGTGTAGGCAAATGAGTGAATCTGAGTTTTGTTATGATGTCGGCAAGGCAACTTCAAACAGTAGGTAATAGAGTGATATGTACTAGAGGGATACACGGAAAATGATTACCTGACCAATGCAATTTACTGCAATTTACTGCACAAAATTGGATATTTTGAATTTTTGTAACTATGCTGAGCCGCTGAGTCGGCTTAAGAAATATAGTCGGGGGACTGCACCAAAAAGTAAACGCTGTTGAGCGAAAATCCTATTAAACTCTTGTTTGGCCTGGAGAAGTAAAGTTCTAGGGTTCTCAACACTGACGGACCAGCAGCAGCTTGGAATGAGAATACCGCATAAACCTCGTCAAAATCGTGGAATGAAGGTTCTGTCGCGAAACGAAAAAGTCTCATCAACTCTGAGACAAGATCGTCAACCAAATGAGAAAATAACAACTCAGCGCAGACTTGCGCACACGCAAACACATTTTTATTGGCAGAAATCAATAAATAGCGGTACTGAAGAAGTCTGTTTAAGTATATTATATTTAAGTACTAGGGGGAAAATGCCCTCGACGGGCAACCAACTTGGTAGAATAGGGAAAGACTTGAATGTTAAATGCACGGTGCATGGTTACAACTGAGATTCTGCTGAAGCGGAAAAATGCCGTTTCTCAGCGACTAAAATGACAGAAACCAGCTTTGTGCGCCGAATAGGGAATCTACTCGGCGACTAAAATGAAAGAAACCAGCTTTGTGCGCCGAATAGGGAATCTACTCGACGACTAAAATGAAAGAAACCAGCTTTGTCGCCGAATAGGGAATTCCCTCCTTCCGCCCTATTCGCGCGAACTTATCGTCTTTCGGGAGGAAATATATAGGTAATTACTCTGTTAGGAACTGCAAATGTAAGCAGTGCGCTCAATATGACATTTCCCGTACCGGTTGCGTGGTGACTAGGGGTGGCGCTAGATTAATTTCTTTTTGAGCTACCTGATCCGTAAATATTTTATGCATACAACCGCTAGCAGGACCAACAGAAAGCAACAATAAGTATACATGCAGTACAAAAAATTTGTGGTCGACAGTCCTTGTGCTAAAACATATATATACAATCAATCGCATTTCATTTTATATAATGTTTGATTGTATCAATTCTCGGCAAGATCAGCACAGAGCACACCTATGACCTATATATATATATGTGTATATATATATGCTCTCAATGTTTCTGATAGCACATCGAAGACAGCGTATTTATGTCTGTGAAAACCTTGACTTACGTAAGTGCTTGATAAAACTGTTGTTTCGCATTCTGAAGTAATTCTGCCATTCTGAAGCTCTCTCATTATTCAGCAAAGCAACACATAACAGGCTTCAAAGTTCGCGCGAATAGGGCGGAAGGAGGGAATTCCCTATTCGGCGACAAAGCTGGTTTCTTTCATTTTAGTCGTCGAGTAGATTCCCTATTCGGCGCACAAAGCTGGTTTCTTTCATTTTAGTCGCCGAGTAGATTCCCTATTCGGCGCACAAAGCTGGTTTCTGTCATTTTAGTCGCTGAGAAACGGCATTTTTCCGCTTCAGCAGAATCTCAGTTGTAACCATGCACCGTGCATTTAACATTCAAGTCTTTCCCTATTCTACCAAGTTGGTTGCCCGTCGAGGGCATTTTCCCCCTAGTTTCGCTTATTTTTCCGCTGCAGAGAAAATCATGTCAGAGAAGTTGCATATATACACAATGTAAGCAAAGCTAGCTACCGCAAACAGGCTGGATGAAAACGTTCTAGTTCAACTGAATGCATTTGCTGAAACGGAAAAATGCCTGTTAATAGTCTTTTCAGAACTTTATACACGGTGCGTCATCTTAGGCTGGAAGGCCACTGTTCATGACCTCTACCGAACATTATACACGGAGCGTTATCTTAGGCTGGACGGCCACTGTTCATGGCCTTTTCAGAACTTTTTACACGGTGCGTCATCTTAGGCTGGAAGGCCACTGTTCATGGCCTTTTCAGAACTTTTTACACGGTGCGTCATCTTAGGCTGGAAGGCCACTGTTCATGGCCTTTTCAGAACTTTTTACACGGTGCGTTATCTTAGGCAGGAAGGCTATTTTAAAAGTCAACCAGCACCGTAACCTTGGATATGCAGCTATATATACATGACAAAAGTTGCTCTGCTCATTTTGGGCTTTCATTTAAAACCAAATTTGACAATTTTTGGAAATTTTGATTTTTGACCAATTAGGACCCCTTGCCAGGGCGCCACAGGTCGCTAGAGACCAGTTTGGAGGGGCCCTCCAATGAGATAAAATGTTCGCCTCACCAAGGGCTTTCATTTGATACCAAACTTGAAAACCTTTCAAAAAATCGATTTTGGACCGGTCCGGACCCTGGTCACGGCGCCACAGGCCGCTGGGTCCACTTTGGAGGGGTCCTGCGATGACAAAAAATGTTCGCCTCAACAAGGGCTTTCATTTGATAGCAAACTTGGAAATTTATTTAAAAAACCGATTTTTGACCAGTCCGGACCCTGGTCAGGGCGCCACAGGCCGCTGGGTCCACTTTGGGGGGTCCTCCAATGACAAAAAATGTTCGCCTCACCAAGGGCTTTCATCTGATACCAAACTTGGCCACTTTTGGAAAAATCGATTTTTGGCCATTTTGGACCGGTCCGGACCCTGGTCAGGGCGCCACAGGCCGCTGGGACCAGTTTGGAGGGGTCCTCCAATGACAAAAAATGTTCGCCTCACCAAGGGCTTTCATCTGATACCAAACTTGGCCACTTTTGGAAAAATCGATTTTGGACCGGTCCGGACCCTGGTCACGGCGCCACAGGCCGCTGGGTCCACTTTGGAGGGGTCCTGCGATGACAAAAAATGTTCGCCTCAACAAGGGCTTTCATTTGATAGCAAACTTGGAAATTTATTTAAAAAACCGATTTTTGACCAGTCCGGACCCTGGTCAGGGCGCCACAGGCCGCTGGGTCCACTTTGGGGGGTCCTCCAATGACAAAAAATGTTCGCCTCACCAAGGGCTTTCATCTGATACCAAACTTAGCCACTTTTGGAAAATTCGATGTTTGGCCATTTTGGACCGGTCCGGACCCTGGTCAGGGCGCCACAGGCCGCTGGATCCACTTTGGAGGGGTCCTCCAATGACAAAAAATGTTCGTCTCACCAAGGGCTTTCATTTGATACCAAACTTATCCACTTTTGGAAAATTCGATGTTTGGCCATTTTGGACCGGTCCGGACCCTGGTCAGGGCGCCACAGGCCGCTGGATCCACTTTGGAGGGGTCCTCCAATGACAAAAAATGTTCGTCTCACCAAGGGCTTTCATTTGATACCAAACTTAGCCACTTTTGGAAAATTCTATTTTTGGGCATTTTGGACCGGTCTGGAGCCTGGTCACGGCGCCACAGGCCGCTGGGGACACTTTGGAGGGGTCCTCCAATGACAAAAAATGTTCGCCTCACCACGGGCTTTCATTTGATACCAGACATGGCCACTTTTGGAAAAATCGATTTTTGGTCATTTTGGACCGGTCCGGACCCTGGTCAGGGCGCCACAGGCCGCTGGATCCACTTTGGAGGGGTCCTCCAATGACAAAAAATGTTCGCCTCACCAAGGGCTTTCATTTGATACCAGACTTGGCCACTTTTGGAAAAATCGATTTTTGGTCATTTTGGACCGGTCCGGACCCTGGTCAGGGCGCCACAGGCCGCTGGGGACACTTTGGAGGGGTCCTCCAATGACAAAAAATGTTCGCCTCACCACGGGCTTTCATTTGATACCAGACATGGCCACTTTTGGAAAAATCGATTTTTGGCCATTTTGGCCACGGTCCACGGTCCGGACCCCTGGCCAGGGCGCCACAGGGGTCCGGGCGAAACCTACTATAGCCTATGCTGTAGTGCCCCCGCACCCCACCCCAAACCCCAAGTAAGAGAGACCTGCTCACTGTAGATATTTCTGTAGAAGAGGTTAAAGTTGGAGTTGCGACACGGTAGGGCCCACCACCATCAGGGTGCCCCCCAGCCACATGGATAGGTCCTAGAGCGAAACTAATGGGCCCTTTAGATTCACCATATAGGGGTTCCTATTCGAATACGAAACCTCAGCCCAGCAGCTCTTATGTATAGGGCTGCCTACTCCGTAGGCCCAGACCCCCCTTTTACACGTTAACTAGTGACCCCTGGCCAGGGCGCCACAGGAGACCTGCCGACATCTAATATAGCCTATGCAGTAGTCCACCCTTGGGTCATGCCAAAACCCCAATATGAGAGCCCAGCTTCGCGCGCTGCGTTCTATTTCGAAGCTACAAAATTTTCGGACTTAGTTTTTTTTCGGGGGTCACTTGGGGGGTCCCCACCGGGGGGGTGGGGCCATCTGGGGGTGTCCGGGAACCGCGGAAAATAATTTCCCCGGAATTGCGGAACTTTTTGTACAAAAAAAACCTAAAATAGTACGGCTCTGAAGGGTCTTCCGACCTGCACCCCTGGGGGAAAAAAAAAAAAAAGAGGAGAAACGCGACCTGCGCGGGGGGCCAATTTTCATATCTCAAGATCTACCCGGCCGATCCGGCTGAAATTTTCACAGCATGTACCCCTGCCCACAGGCTCTTCACACACCAAGTTTGAGCCCGATCGGTCCACTCCTCCGCTGGCCACAGGCCAAACAATGTCCAGATAATACACATTGCGTCAAATTTTCCCTATTCTAGGGGGAGCGCTAACGCGCTCCCCCTAATATATATTAGACATCGCTGAATCAAAACTAGGTTTTGATTCAGCGCTGAATCAAAACGGTTTTGATTCAACGCTGAATCAAAACTGGGTTTTGATTCATCCTTGAATCAAAACCTAGTTTTGATTTTAGCCTTGAATCAAAACTAGGTTTTGATTTTTTAGGTTTTGATTTTTGATTTTTGATAAATTTGGCTTCGCGTTTTGATTTTTGATTTGATTTTTGATTTTTTCCAACCCGAGTTTTGATTTTTGATTTGATTTTTGATAAAATCAAAACCCAAAATTGGTTTTGATTCAAGTTTTGATTTTTGATTTTTGATTTATCAAAACAACACTAGTGGGGGGTCGGCAATCTGAAGTGAAGGGTGTGGGTTCGGTCCCTTCCTCATTGCCGAATTTTTCGGGTCGGAGGGGGGGGGGCTGCGATGATAGTGTGATGGTTACTTCTAGTAGTGTTGTTTCAGCAGCTGAAACTGAAACTGAAACCTAGTTTCAGCTTGTACATGTTTCAGTTTTAGTTCCTGAAACTGAAACTGAAACTGAAACCATAAGAGATTTGGAGCTGAAACTGAAACTGAAACTTTCTCAAAGTGAGAGCTGAAACTGAAACTGAAACTAACGTAAATTTTGAGCTGAAACTGAAACTGAAACTAGAACAATTATGGAGCTGAAACTGAAACTGAAACTGTTTCAGCTCCACACTAAGACTGAAACTAGTTTCAGTTCTCGCTGAAGCTGAAATGGTTTCAGCTCTCGCTGAAGCGGAAACTGGTTTCAGCTCTCGCTCGCTGAAATAGTTTCAGCTCCAGCGTATGCATGCTTAGCATAAACGAGTGTTGAAAAAACTGGGTCACGTTCCCAGCATGTAAAATTCCAGGCTTAGAACAACTATAAACCTTTTACTAGTGCTTTTACTGCTTAAATCGTACAGAGTGACGAAGTTATATAGTAATGCAGCATTCAAACGTTGGTGCATAAGTTAGTAGTAGATACGTTAAAATGTTAAAATACTATTGCGTGGCAGTGTTTATTTGATTTGATTCCAGCTAATTTCCTTTTTCAGTATGTTAATTATTCATTGAACAAAATTTAAAGATTTGTAATTAACAACATTTTTTTAAATCATTGCATAAGGACAAGGCACAAGGGCGTCAGCACCAACCAACAACTAAAAAGAACCCAAAATTTTGGGTTAACATATATTGCTATAAATTTTTCCATTTTAGAATGCGGCAACATAATTTTTTAAGTTAAGTCGTAGTTATAGAAGTGTTCAATAGGAAAGATTGAATTGTTGTACTTGATCATTACATATTGTGCTTTATGTTGTTGATTTTTTCCATGGAAAAATTCATCGAGACACCGACAATTCGCAGTGACGCAGTACCCTGCTTCCACAAACAAAAATGTCAGATGATATTATCTGAAAGTTCATAATTAGGAACGGAAACTAAATTAGCATTATATAAATTAATTAAGTTGATTAGCCTAACATAAAGATAACATATATAAACAGGGTAACAAAAAGCTGAAACTCATTTTAGTCAGAGCTGGAACTGAAAATTGTAACAAATTTGGAGCTGAAACTGAAACTAAAGCTGAAACTCATTTTAGTCAGAGCTGAAACTGAAACTGAAACTGAAACTGAAACTATAACAGATTTGAAGCTGAAACTGAAACTGAAACTGAAACTAGAGCCAACTTTGAGCTGAAACTGAAACTGAAACTTGTCTGAAAATGGAGCTGAAACTGAAACTGAAACTGAAACTGAAACTAAACAGGACAGCGTAAACATCACTAACTTCTAGCGTATAGTTTGGCTGGTTTCTATTGCAATTGGTGGTGATTTTGATTGCTGGGTAGCGATAGTGGTTAGAACTGGACTTAGTCATTAATTGCCGTTTATATATACCTCCTTGTACATTATATTGAAGCTTTTTCCTTAAAATCAGACCTAAACTGAACGAAGGACAGCCGATTGCGAACTGTTTCCTTGTCTGTTTCTTGCCTGGTAAGGCTTCTTATTCGCATAGATGTAGCGATTCCACAGCTCTAGCTGATTTGATCGAGATCTAAACGGTTCAGTGTGGAGGAGGCATTGATGTTTGAAGGTGGGGGTGGTGAGTGAGCAGTTAAATTTGATCATGAATAAATAAATCTCACAATGAATTCTTTTGGAAGAGCTCGAGTCCGTACCGCCCCCCACCCCCGCACACGTTGGCACCTGTACCCTCCTGGAACTTATTAACGTTGTTCAAATGGAAGCAAGGAAATTGTTATGGCATGCATCGGGTTTTCTTGGCTGTGATTCCTTCCAAATTTCTCTTTGATTTAGTGGTTGCAAAGTACTTATCCGCTTCGCTAGTGTATAGTCAAGTTATCACTAAAACCACGAAAATAAAAATGTAAGTGTTTGCTAATATATACATATCAGTCTCCATAAATTTTGCATCATATATGAATGAGCTTTCATAAATAATGTTCTAATTGATTTATTTCGCAAAAAAGCCCAAGGCGCTTGGTCTTTTCGCGAAAAGACCGGGCTGGTAGCAGAAATGAGCATAGTTTAAACTAATTTCTCAATGTGACAGGACACTTCGCGAAAAGACCGAAATTGTTGGTCATTTCGCAAAAAGACCACGACAAATATACCCTTTTCTTTTGAGGTGAGCGCAAGCTCGGTTCAAATCTTACAGCTCGGCTGTAGATCTTTCATCGTTTTTCTTTTTTGTCGTATAGTTTCAAGCGAAGAATGTATATAGTCTTAGTCACACGTCGTCTTGAAGGTTGTGTGAAACAGGATTTTTAAAATTTCAAGCGTCTAAGAACAGGTTGTCAGCATCGTTTGCCTTTTTGTGACCTTGCAATAACCGGTTAGACTTAGCATTGGATTTTTGCCATTTACAGGGTTACACTTTGGCATAGTCTTCGGTTAAAAACATCTGCCAAACAACTGGATTCCTTCCACTGTAGATGTTATTTCAGAGATTTTTTAGCAGCTTACTATATAGTTAGAACTTTTGTTTGACATGGCTTTATGGGCTCAGAGAATGCATATGTATATACTTTATTGCGTTAAGCTTACACTTTGTATGAACCAGTGAATTAGATATTTTTTTGCAAAATTAAGGTTTACAACATTTTTATTCCGTTTCTAGATTTTAATGTCACAGCTAACGGAAATAACCTTTAGTCTGTGCACACGTTTTATTCAAAAAATTATTTCCCTTGTGGGGTCTAGTTATTCAGAGGTTTTTTCCATTTGAGGACTTCAGTCTCAGGCTTAGGTGTATGTTAAAGTGTGTACGTAATCGGTTGTTTCAACTCTTTCTAGTATATACGTACGTATTACGTAATCGGCTATTTCCTAACCGGTTTTGGCATTCAGTCATTTTATTAGCATTTTGTTATATACAGACGTGATAGCTGAGAGAGAAGCCCTATTATATATGTTGGATGCGGGGTTTTTTAGTAGTAAATGTGATGTGTTAGGCACAATTGTCAGATTTTACGGAAAAACTTTATGGAAGTTTGTTTTTTGATTTTTTTGTCTACTGGGACAAAGAAAGCGGAAGTTGTGTCTTTTTGCAGCTCTTAGCGCTTGTTTTGTCCTGGTGTATAACATTTCCATTTATAACAGGCAAGGGATAGTTGGTTGGTAGTTCGGGTCCCAGCTGTCACAAAGTTTTTCAAATAGTTAAAGAATGAAAGAAAATTTCACACCACCAAGCAGGCACCCGAAAACCTCGGGCACCTGGTGGGACTCGAACCCGCGGTCTCTTGCTCAAAGCGCAGACTGAATAAATAAGCCTGCGCAAATTTATGATCTGCGCATGGGAAAGGTTATCTTCATGTTTTGCCCAAAAACCGGAAAAATCCGGATTTTGGGGGGGTGAGACCCCCCCCCAAGCACATGTATGCTCAGTATTACAGCAGTTGTCATTCTGACATGTATTTACAATGCGTTTAAATTTATTACAACATTTTTAGTCTATTTTAGTTACAATCATTTGGATTTTTTGGATGCATTTTGGCCTATCGACTGCTATTATTGACAATTAATTAACTGTGGTGTGCTGCTAATTGGCAAGTATGGTGGTTGAGGGAAAAACGGGTGAGTCCGGAGCAGGTTTGGAAGATCAAACGTCCCTTCTGCCGCCCACCACTGCCAGTACCGCCTCTTCCCCGGGGTCTGTGGACACAAATCGGATCCAGATTATCCCGGATTATCCCACCAGCCCGACTGGGACCACCCCAGACACCCCAGATCCGGATGAAAATGGCGGTTTCGGGATGGAATTTCGCCAAACTCCTCCGCTTTCCGCAACTCCTACCCGTCTTGACGGTAGCCCAATAGCCTCCCTAGAGGCTCAAGTGGCGGCCAAAATCCTTCAACAGGACTCGGCCAAACCCGCCGGCGACGAAGAGATCTACCGAGTCTATCCCTTTAGGTGGTACATTTTGGCCGTCGCCGGCCTCCTAAACCTATCCAATACCATGAGTTGGATTGCCTTTGCGCCCGTTGCCAACTTCACGGATGCCTTCTATGCAGCTCATGCCAACAACTACCTAAGTATGACCTTTCTAATGGCTGCCATCCCGGTGGCATTTGTGGCCATGTGGTCCGCCCGACGCTTTGGGCTGCGAAGTTCCTTCCTGTTCGCTTCGTGGGCCAATGCCGTCGGTGCGGTCATTCGAATGATCAGCTCCCTGTCAACCATACCCAATCAGGGTCGATTTGCCATCGTGCTAACCGGGCAGTCCCTAGCGGCCACGGCCTACCCTTTTATCATGTTTATGCCGACAAAAGTGGCTGCGGCCTGGTTCCCGGACCACCAACGAACGCTGGCCACCACGCTAGCCACCATGGCTAACCCCATGGGAGTTCTGGCGGCCAGTCTTATCTCACCGCAGCTTGTCTCATCCGCGGATCATATTTTTCGACTCAATATCCTCACCCTGGTCCCCTGTGTGACGGCTTGCTGTATGGCGACCTTTGGGATTCACCGGGGCGAACCCAAGACCCCGCCGACCCGCAGCGCTGCGGAAGAATCCCTGCCGTTTGGGAAGGGGCTGGCACGGCTCATTCGTAGTCGGACCTATCTGCTGCTGTTTGCCTGTTTGGGTAAGCAAAGCAATTCATGGATTTTCTTGTCTTAAACAACGTCTGGGTTTACTTCTGTGGAGGGGGTACCCAACCTGTCCTGACCAGTTTTTTGTACTTTGTTTCACATGCCCATATAAGCCGGATTGTATACTAAATTTTATGGTTGCGTGGTCAAAAGCTAAAATTTTTATCTTAATTTTTGGTAGAAAATTGTGATTTCCCACATTTTCTGTCGTCCATTTTTAAGTGTTTTAAGTTTCGTCTCTGGTGTCATCACATTTCGTCTTATTTTGCAATTTTTGCCATTTTAAATGTCCCTCGTTTGGACTCCTCCCACTAGTTGGGGGAGGGGGTGCGAAAATGTTTGAAAAAAATATGCTAAAAATCGCTCAATTTTTAGCATGCACTGTAAAAGTAATTAGTATCACAATAATAGGCAGATTTAGTGGTTAAAAACGGAGTAAAATTTTCCGGCAAAATCGGAAAAGTTTTGAAAGTTTGGCCTTCTGAGCGAATTTTTCAGGGCAAAGTTTGATACCAGAATGGTTTTTGAAGGGGGAGGGCGAATTTCGGAAAAGACCGAAGGTAGTTTATGGTTGGCTCCTATCAGAATAAGCCACAGGTTCCACTTTTCTGACATTACGTTTGGTTGTTTCTCGAAGGAAGTCGCAACTTTAGTTAAAAACTCAACTGGAATGCTATCCTAACCATAGGATAACGTGGGGGGGCACTCACTGGCGGATCCAGGATTTCGTGACGGGGGGGGCGGTAAAATTTTTTCGTCGGAGGGTCAGGGGGGCGGAGCCTCCCAGAAGTTGAAGAAATTTTTTGTTTTTGCAATAAAATCGGTCTTCGGATCTTTAATTCTTTTCATTCTGGAGAACTGAGAAAATTTTTTAAAATTCTTGACATTTTTAGGCAAAAATGGAAATTTTCTGCGAAAAATCGGATGCATATTAGGCTTTTTCTTCATAGATGCACTAAATATGCGGTTAAAAAGCAGAAAATTCGCGCCGGAGGCGCGAAATTTTTTGGTTTTTTGCCCTTTTTCCTCTTTCTGTCCCTAATTTTCCTACCTTCGAATCGCGACGGGGGGGGCGGCCGCCCCCCCGCCCCCCCTGGATCCGCCCCTACTTGCACTTAATGCCTCCAACCGCGTGCGCGGTTATGGCATGCCATCCCATCTGCCGCGATGTTTCTCCATTGCACCCGGTCCTCCGCTAGTTGTTGGCAAATCGTTAGCCAATCTGGGGGGAATGGGGGGGTGCAGACTGCAGCCCTCCCCAAACCGACAAAAAAACGGGTACACCCCTTCAGCGCGAAGGAAAAAGGGCAGACTTTCTCGTCCAGAAAGGCTAAACGATAGACCCCTCAGCGATTTTTACCAAAAATTAATAATTTTTTAGCAAATTGTAGCGATTTTTTCAAAAAATTCTTAACAATCGCTAAAAATTGTTGTTTTTTACAAATAATTTGTCAAAAACGTTCAAAATTCGCAATTTTTACTAATTTCGGGGCAGAACACCTTAACGTTTGGAATGTTTCAGGCGTAGACCCTTCACCGAGGTCGGGGTAGACCCCCCAGAACCCGGACCCCGTGCTAATGTGTGATCTTAACCGCCCGAAAACTGCAAGCACGATCTGGGCCTTTTCTAGGCGAAAAAAGTGGGGGTGGGGAGAGTGGGAGGGGGAGCCCCCCCCCACGAGTGGGGGATCTAAAGTGGTCTAAAATCGCTAAAAATGCAGTAAAAATAGCCTGTTTTCTACATATACGGCTACAACTATGCTTAAAAGTGTTCAAAAATTGAGTTTGAGTACCAAAATAGACGATTTTTGACCAAAAATCCTTAAAATTTGGCATTTTCTGGGCACCTTATAGAGTGGGGGGGAGCCCAAAAAAGTGGGGGTGGGGCCGAGTGGGGGGGGGGGGGGGGGGGGCGAGTGGGGGGAACCCATAAGGTGGGGGGCGCCCCCCCCCCCCCCCCCCCCCCCAGTAAAAAGCCCAGCGATGTAGGTAGGGTTCGTATCAGTGCTCGGATTGGTTCCTGCCTTCTTTGTACCTTCTTTGTTGAGACATCATGTTACTGATGATTTGAGGTGGCGGCAAACATGCGACCCGGAAACCATGAGGGTTTTGATTCGAGGCTGCCGGCTGAGGCATTGAGTTCCGGGATCTGACCCGGAAACCATGAGGGTTTTGATTCGAGGCTGCCGGCTGAGGCATTGAGTTCCGGGATCTGACCCGGAAGCCATGAGGGGTTTTGATTCGAGGCTGCCGGCTGAGGCATTGAGTTCCGGGATCTGACCCGGAAACCATGAGTGTTTTGATTCGAGGCTGCCGGCTGAGGCATTGAGTTCCGGGATCTGACCCGGAAACCATGAGGGTTTTGATTCGAGGCTGCCGGCTGAGGCATTGAGTTCCGGGATCTGACCCGGAAACCATGAGGGTTTTGATTCGAGGCTGCCGGCTGAGGCATTGAGTTCCGGGATCTGACCCGGAAGCCATGAGGGTTTTGATTCGAGGCTGCCGGCTGAGGCATTGAGTTCCGGGATCTGACCCGGAAACCATGAGTGTTTTGATTCGAGGCTGCCGGCTGAGGCATTGAGTTCCGGGATCTGACCCGGAAACCATGAGGGTTTTGATTCGAGGCTGCCGGCTGAGGCATTGAGTTCCGGGATCTGACCCGGAAACCATGAGGGTTTTGATTCGAGGCTGCCGGCTGAGGCATTGAGTTCCGGGATCTGACCCGGAAACCATGAGGGTTTTGATTCGAGGCTGCCGGCTGAGGCATTGAGTTCCGGGATCTGACCCGGAAACCATGAGGGTTTTGATTCGAGGCTGCCGGCTGAGGCATTGAGTTCCGCGATCTTGTTCTACTAAGGATGAAGCCTTTTCATGTGGCGGGTGGTTCAAGATGGAGGAACATCTGTTTTTGAGAACTCTTCTAACTGCTATCGGTTCCACGACGGGGGATTTTTAGAACCAGAACGCGGGATGCGAATCGGAACCGGTGCTCTGGAACCTGAATCGGTTTCAAAAATTTGAACCGTTCCGGGCCACTTGACTTAAAATTTAAGACTTTAGTATATTGATATTGTAAAAAGCTTTAATTGCATCCGGTTTGGCGACATCGTAGCAGTCTACTGTTACTCACAGGTCTCAATGATAAATTGAAAATTTTTGTATAATACGTTGGCAATTTGTCTCGAAGATTTAGTTTTGTTTTTTCTACTGTTTTTCCCTTTTTTTCTATTTTTCAGGCACTGGTATCGGCATGTTCAACGCCCTCTACACCATGATGCAACAGTTGCTCTGTCCCAAGGGCTACGGGAACAGCTTTTCCGGCCTTTGCTCGGCCCTGATGATTGTGGGCGGGGTGTTCGGCTCGGCCGGCAGTTCCATCCTCGTGGATCGTACGAAACTTTTTGAGGAGGTCATGAAAGTGGCCCTCTCCCTGGCCGGCCTGTTCGGGATCAGTTTTGCCATTTCGGCCAATTTCACCGGCATTCCGGGCGTTATTGGGGTCTGCTGCTTTCTCTTCGGGGTGGCTGGGTTGGCCGCCTACCCTGTGGGCATGGACCTCTCTGCGGAGTGTACCCATCCCGTTGCCGCTTCCACCTCTGCCGGCCTTGTGGTTCTGATGGGTCAAATCCAGGGGGTGGCCCTGATCATCCTGATGCAATCTCTGGCCCGACCCCCTGCCCCCGCCGATCTAGCCGTGGAGGTTTGCTCGGCAGGGGTCGGGGGTGCGGGGGAAAGTCGTGCCGAAGCCTGGAACATGTCCTATGCCATGATGTCTTTTGCGGCCATCGGGGTGGGCTTTATCGTGGTGTTTGTCATCTTTTTCAAGCCCAAATATCGCCGTCTTCGCCTGGAGCAACAGGCGGCGCAGAAGTCGAAGGAAGCGGCCGTTGCGGGTGATCTGGCGGTCAAAGAGTTGGAGCTGGTGGATAAGATTGGGAAATCGGTGGTGGAAGTTACTGCCAACCCAGAGGAGCATGAACCTTTGGCAGGTGGTACGGTGCGGGCCTAGATAGAGGATATATTCTTTAGGATAGAGCTAACTGGTAGTTCTATGCATTTGTTGCACATATATGCTGTTGTACCACGTATGTCAGATCGAGAGTATCTACGTAATAGATAAGAGTTTTGTTAGGAAAATGCGTTTTCGATTGATCTTCGCAGAGGTTGACGTGAGCTATTGTGGACTCTCGGAGGATAGCTGCCCGACCCCTATGCAAATTATACTACTGGGCTTATTCTAGGGTTTTTCTGGGGGGGGGGGCTCCCCCCAGTTGTGTACAAAGGGTAAGCAATTTTGGTTGATTTTTCCTAGAAATAGCGCTATTGTTATAGCATTCATTAAAAGTTGACTTTAATTACAAAATTAGGCAGATTTAGTTGGCAAAAATTCAAAAATTGAATAAGAATGAAGCCGTAAAATGTTTCAAAATTTTGGCATCTGAGCAAATTCTTTGGGCAAACTTTGGTACCAAGGCTGTTTATGAGGGGTCGTTTATGTGGTCGCCGACCCCCACTAGAATAAGCCCAGGGTTATACCTCGTTTCGGCGTCAAGCGTAGGTAAAAATTGGAGGATCAGAAAATACATATATACGTATTATAATAATATTATGATCTATCATGATTAATTTTGTAAATTTATTTCATATCACAGCTTTATGTAGTTGTTGTATATATTTGTTTGATTTGTTCCGTACACTTCGTTCCGTTAAGATGTAGACTGATAATAAACTGACTTCTGGCCTTGTTGAAAAATTTTTGGAATCATAATTTTGTATATATAATTGTTGGTTTTTGGCGATTTCGTTGTGGTCGCTGTTGTTTGTCTCAACTCCTGAATAATTGTTTAGATACGTATCATTGTTGTCTGTGCCTTTTCTGCATTGATATTGATATAATATATATATATATATATATATATATATATATATATATATATATATATATATATATATATATATATATATATCGATATTGTGGCACTTATTGCTCAGTGTACCCGCAGGGCGAGCGGACAGATGAAAAAATCTTGACTGTTTCTGAAAATAGAGAAGTGCATACTAATTATATACGTATTTAATATTTCCAATTTCAATTGCAATTTAAAAAGCAATATCGTCTGTTGGATTTGCAAAACTTTCGGGGCTGTTTCTACTGGGGGAAGTGGTTGGGTGCCTTTTTCTGCTTCCTCCTACTCACTATGAGGTGTCCAGAAAATTTTTAAGGATTTTTATTCAAAATTTTCAGAAAATTTTCGGAACAGCATCTACCTTTTGCCCCCTCCCCAATTGTGGGACGGTCACCCCCACTTCCCCGTCTCCACTTTTTTCGACTAGAAAAAGCCCCCTGATATTTAATTTAATCATTTTCATACAACAGGTAAAAGGGCGCTACACTAGACCTAGTCTGAGGAATTTATAATGTTGAATTTTTCTGTATGATTCTGTAGCTTATCTTGTTAATGTATCATGCTGTTACAAGCCTAACAAGTCTTTTGCGTTCTATCTCATTGTTGCTTACGTACTGTTCGTGTCTAATATTGTCTCCTATACATATTTCTGTGAATGCTGTGTATTTGTGCCTAATATTGATTCAGTCTTTAAATTCTCGCGAAAGTTTTGTGGAAAATTCTTTTGCCACTGACTTAGCTTCTTATTTTTCTGCGTGTGGTTCTAATCTCGATTATGACTTCGAGTTTTGTCCGCGTGTAAGGAACTTATGTTAATTTGGAGAATTTTTGACTGCTACAGAAGCTCGGGAGGCTTCTCCAACTGCAAGAGTTATGTACCCTTACCCTGTTCCTAAAATAATAAATGAGAAAAATGCTAGTTTTCGGATTGAACTGCCGAACATCGGCTGTTTTTGAGGCTACAATTAAACGGTTTGATAAATTAACTTAAAACCGAAAGGTTTTTATGTTTTTTTATCATTTTAACCTTCAGAACTTGCCTAGACAGACACTAATTAGAGTTTCTTTAGGTTAGTAGTTGAGTTCTTTAAATTGATTTCTGTTTAACTACGGATTAACAGTGGACGAGACGAAGTAAGTCCTAGGACAAATGCCGAAATATTTGAGCCGAAATGGAGGGGAGGGTATTTGTTACAGGGGGGGGGGGGGGCCCCCCGAAATGGACCTTCCTCCCCCCCGACAAGGCCTCCCCCCCCCCGAAAGCGCCCCCGCCCGGGATTTTTGCTTCCCCCCCCCCCGAAATCGCCCCCTCCCGGGATTTTTGCTTCCCCCCGGGATTTTTTGGAGGCCCAAATTTTTGCCAAAACTAGGCCAATTTTCGAAAATTTTCCGGCTTCGCCGGAGATTTTTTCGAAAAAATAGCTATTTTTAGCTTAAATCCTGGCATTTTTGAGAACTTTTTGCGTTTCACTATGCAAAATACGCGAAAAATACCATTTTTGGCTCATTTTTGCAAAAAAAGCTTCCCCCCCCCGAAAATTTCTTCCCCCCCCCGGGAGGCCCCCCCCCGGAAAAAAATCCCTAAAAAACACCCTGGAGGGTGGGACCAAAATCCAGGATTCCCAGAAAAATCAACCTAGATTCTATTCAGCAATTTTCGTGAAATTACTAAAAATATTACCGACTGTTGTAACACGATCTTGAGTTGTCCTCTCATACGTATTAATTTTATGTTTTATGTTCCTAATATTTAAAATTTATATAATATATTTATGTATATACACTAAAAATGTTATTTTGGAGATCATTTGTTGCTTGTTATCGTTTAGATGTTTGTATATATGTATA
>JASAND010014286.1:0-20799 GCA_030248195.1 Trissonchulus latispiculum
TTTATATTCAAAAATTACATATATTGAACTAACTAACGGTCCAGGTTGCGTTTCTCTATCACTTCCCATAGCGACCACAGTGGCCCGTCAAAAATGGCGAAAATTCGAAAAATGAAAAATCGAAATTTCTCGCTATCTATTCAACTTTGAAAGCTTCAAATCTTCCATACAATGGTTTTCTGGCACGGAGAATCGATTCCCGCAGTCAGTTTTACCGTCAGACCCACCCATCTTGCTGGGCTAGTTCCACTTTGCCGTCGGGAGGGTCAAGTCGGAACCCGCTTCTTGGAGGTCCATAGTAGGCTTTACCTGGCCTCTCAAAACTTTGTCTATAGGGTTTTCTGGTGCGCCCAGCTCATTCCCGGTGTCCTTTTTGCCGTAGGACTCATCCATCTTGCTGTGCGGTTCCACTTTGCCGTCTGGAGGGTCATGGCGGCAACCGCTTCCTGGAGGTCCATACTGAGCTCTACCTGACCTCTCAAAACTTTGTCCATAGGGGTTTTCTGGTGCCAGCTCATTCCCGGTATCCGTTTTGCCGTCCGACGCACCTATTTTGCTGGGCTGGTTCCACTTTGCCGTCGGGAGGGTCAAGTCGGAAACCGCTTCCTGGAGGTCCATAGTAGGCCTTACCTGGCCTCAAAACTTTGTCTATAGGTGTTTTCTGGTGCGCCCAGCTCATTCCCGGTGTCGCTTTTACCATAGGACTTATCCATCTTGCTGTGCTGGTTCCACTTTGCCGTCTGGAGGGTCATGGCGGCAACCGCTTCCCTGGAGGTCCATACTAGGCTCTACCTGGCCTCTCAAAACTTTGTCCATAGGGGTTTTCTGGTGCCCAGCTCATTCCCGGTATCCGTTTTGCCGTCCAACCGCACCTATTTTGCTGGGCTGGTTCCACTTTGCCGTCGGGAGGGTCAAGTCGGAAACCGCTTCCTGGGTCCATAGTAGGCCTTACCTGGCCTCTCAAAACTTTGTCTATAGGGGTTTTCTGGTGCGCCCAGCTCATTCCCGGTATCCGTTTTGCCGTCCGACGTACCTATTTTGCTGTGCTGGTTCCACTTTGCCATCGGGAGGGTCTAGTCGGGTGGGGGGGGGGGGGTCAAGTGGTCGAAAATAGAAATTTTCAAAACTGGTCAAATTTGGTATCAAATGAAAGCTCTAAGTGAGCTGAGTAACTTTTGTCATAGAACTGCGTACCCAAAGCGGCTGTAAAGTGCTGTGGGAGGGTGGGGTGGGGACTTGGGCGATTTTCGGTCAAAAATGAAATTTTTCAAAAGTGGTCAAATTTGGTACCAAATGAAAGCCCTAAGTGAGCTGAGCAACTTTTGTCATAGAATTGCATGCTCAAAGTGGCTGTAGAGTGCTGTGGTGGGGTGGGGTGGGGACTTAGGCGATTTTCGGTCAAAAATGAAATTTTTCAAAAGTGGTAAAATTTGGTACCAAATGAAAGCCCTAAGCGAGCTGAGCAACTTTTGTCATAGAACTGCGTACCCAAAATGGCTGTAGAGTGCTGGGGTGGGGACTTAGGCGATTTTATATATAGGTCAAAAATGGAATTTTTTAAAAGTGGTTCAAATTTGTGTCAAATGAAAGTCCTAAGCGAACGGAACAACTTGTCATGGAGCCACCCACCCAAACTTGCTGTGCCAAATAACGTCACGTGCCTATGAAACTGTTGTCTTTACTTCTTCAACCGGAATTAAGGATATGTATAGACACAGCCAACACACACATATTATCCTCTTTTGTGCGGAGCATTTTTGTTACTTGTTATATATTGTGTTTTCGAGCACTTTTTCAAAAACACACTAAATGCATACGTATATACTCAATTTTCACCTGAGAAGCCCATTTTTATTCGTTGTAGCATAATTTTAAGTTTTTTCCGAAAAATTTTGCGCCTTTGGCGTAAAGATATATATAGTCTGTCATCTATATTTTACTTCTGTTTGCTGTCGTCTTAGCATAGTTTGAGCATATATAGTCGGTGAAACCGTCATTATTCTAAGCAACACTGCCATTAGGCCAATTCTGTAAATGGCAATAATAAAACTTACTGTCGAAAAGTAAAAGTTTTTATGGTTTTCTGACCAAAATTTTCGCAATTTTTAAAGTCTCAACGTCTTGGGGGGTTTCGCCCACCAGCTCCCCGCTCTAGCGCAAAATGACGTCTTCGGCACAGACCTTTAACGTTCAGTGCATTAAAATATTGTTTATAAAGACTAAGGAAGCAGCTCTTTTTCTTCTGTAACACGCGAAAAATGCTAAATATATATAATTATAGATGCTGTAAAAACAGTTAGAAACGTTAATATTGCGAAACGTGAGATTTCAGGAAAAACACATACAGTACATTTCATGAAATCCATGACTGGTAGCGTAATTTCCAAATTGGCGAAAACAGCAAAATGTCGCGAAGTATTAGCGATTTTCGCCAAAGTTGGCGAAAACTTCGGACAAAGTTGGCGAAAAAACAAGAATTGTCGCCAATTAAACAAGTCTTTTCGCCAATTTTGGCGAAAATTGCCGTCACTTCGCGATATTTCGCCAATTTGGAAATTACGCCACCAGTCCTGGATTTCATGAAATGTACTGTATTTTCAGGGTATTTTTTAGGGCTTTTTTTCCGGGGGGGGCTTCCCGGGGCCCGGGGGGGGGGGGGAGATTTTTTTGCAAAAATGAGCCAAAAAATGGTATTTTTTGGCGCATTTTGCATGGTGAAACGCAAACAGTTCTAAAAAATGCCATGATTTAAGCTAAAAATAGCTATTTTTACGAAAAAATCTCCGGCGAAGCCGGAAAATTTTTGAAAATTGGCCTATTTTTGGCAAAAATTTGGGCCTCCAAAAAATCCCGGCGGGGGGGAAGCAAAAATCCCGGGAGGGGGCGATTTCGGGGGAGGGGAAGGCATTTTCGGGGGGGGGGGAAGGTCAATTTCGGGGGGGGGAAGGTCAATTTCGGGGGGCCGCCCCCCCTCTGTAAAAAATACCCTGATTTTTACAAAACACATTTTCTTAAAAAAACATTAAAAAGCACAGGTGAAATTCTGAAAAAATACCCTGCCCCAGTGGAAACTCAGGTCCACGCATTAATTTTGTCTGACAGTTGGCTTGATCTATAATTTTAGGAGTAAGATTTCATTACTCTTATTAGTTAATGCGTGGCTTGATGGATGGTAGAAGTTTCGGCGGTGGACGTCGTGGAAGCGGGAACTATCGTGGAAGGTACGCAAGACGTCGAGGTACCGACCGCGGCTCATATATAATATGAGTGCTTAAGAAGGTCAAATGACAGAGCAAAACAAGGCTGCTTAGATCCTTTACAGACAGGGGCGCACCCAGGATTTTGAAAAAGGGAGGGGGTCGAGTCGATAACTTTTTTGCTTCCGCCAAACGCTCTAGGGGGGGGTATGGATGCAACACAAGTTACGAAATTTGCGAATAGTCCGCAACCACTCGGGTGGTCAGAAGTTGAGATATTTTTGATATTATGAAAAAATCCGTAATGGAAACTTTTAAAGTGAATTTAATAATTGTTGAGAAATTTTTTGACATTATGGAAAATTTGTAATAGGAATGGAAAGATTTGAATAAAATCTCCGCAGACGCTACAAACTAAAAAACCTGACATAGAAAAGCGCGGCCGGCGCGAAAATGTTTAAAAATCTATATAGAATGGTGCCGCAGGCGCTAAAAATAAAAAACGTGAGCTGCAAAAACGCCGCAGGCGCGAAGAATGACAAACCTTAAGCTACAGAAGTGCCGCAGGCGCAAAACATTATAAAAGTTGAAACAAAATAGCGTCGCAAGCACGAACTTTATTAAAAGTAAGGTGGAAAAGCGCCGCAGGCGACGAAAAGTTTCGTATATATTTCTAGTTTTATATATGCTCTGAAAATAGCTCAATGTTTGTCTTCTTTAAAATTTAAAATCGGATAAAAGGGGGATGTTGGAACCCCTCAACCCCCCCCTCCCTTGGGTGCGCCCATGTGTACTGATTATATATGTTCGCAAACATTTCTACGTGTCGAATTTAGTATGTGTACGAAGTTTCATCTCCATACCACTCCGCTAAAAAGTTGCCCCAAAAATCGCTTAGGTACGAGATTGATGTTTTCTTGCGGTTTCGCTGATCTGATGATTCATAAGGGGGTTAACGTTTTTTAGACAAGTGACAAAAATCTCGTAACTAGGCAAAGCCAACCAGTGTCATTTGGTAGCATTAGAAAGGCCAGGAGCAGGACTGTGCGTTATTTGTTGGAATTCGACTTTTAAAAAATTAGGTCGACGTCGTGCAGATGTCAAATGATTACTGCATCCGTGGAAGAGGGCCCTACAGTACACAGACTCTTGTTGCCTGCTGACAGCGGTGGTACCGATTTACCGACCAGTTAAGGATGGATAATTGGGTTGGGTAGAGCCAAGAACGTTTTGTAGTCCGCCGGGTTCGAACTTCCGACTTCAAGATCGAAAGTTCTTACTATAGTACGACCAAAAAATGTGTGTACAAACTTTGATGGTCTATAGCATATCAAACTTTGGAGTAAACCCCAACAATGTATATATATATATGTATATATATTAAAGGTACTTTGCGGATTAGGAAAACTGTTAATTAGCCATAACTAATTAACGGTAAGGAGATGAGAGCTAAAGTTTACATTTTTGGAATATCCAGGCCAAGAGCTTTCGAATGATACCAAACTTGCCCGGAAAAAATGAACCTTGAAAAAATCGACTTTTTGATACAAGTTTAACAGTGGGGTTTTTTCTCTGTATCGACCACTTTTGTAGGGAGATTTTTGCGCACACCGATTTTTCAAACGGCCCATAGGAAAAATTTTTCTATACTACTTTTTGATTATCCAGGCGATGGTCCAGATCAAGTTTATGTTTGATTTCCGAATTTCGCGCTTTGTCGATTTTTACAGATGGTCAAATATGGAAAAATCAACGTTTGGACTTTAATTTTTCGAGGTCCCAACACAGAAAATTGTCAAAAAGTCGTCTAAAATAGCGTTTTTTGGCCATTTGGCGGTGCGCATATATATATAGTAAATCGGGGTCGCTGAACACGATGAGCATACTGCCGAAACCGTCCGAAGTGGCCACTGGTCAGCATGGCCCCGTGGCACCTCGCCCAGCACTGGCGGATCCAGGATTTCGTGACGGGGGGGCCGCAAAATTTTTCCAGCGGGGGGTCTGGGGGGCGGAGCCCCCCAGAAGTTGAAGAAATTTTTTGTTTTTGCAATAAAATCGGTATTCGGATCTTTAATTCTTTTTATACTGAAGAACTGAACATATTTTTTAAAATTCTTGACATTTTTAGGCAAAAATGGTTATTTTCTCCGAAAAATCGGATGCATTTCAAGATTTTTCTTCACAAATGCAATAAATATGCGGTTAAAAAGTAGAAAATTCGCGCCGAAGGCGCGAAATTTTTTGGTTTCTTGCCCTTTTTCCTGTTTCTCTCCTTAATTTTTCCTACCTTCGAATCGCGACGGGGGGGCGGCCCCCCCGCCCCCCCCCCCTGGATCCGCCCCTATCGCCCAGGGTCAAAGTTAGGGAGGGTCAAAGTTGGGAAAAGTCACTAAAATAGCGTTTTTCGGGGTCTTGGATGGGGACATATATAGTAAATCGACTACGCTCGTTTCAATGAGAATATTTTCAGAACCGACGGAAGTGGCCACTGGTCACTATGGCCTAGGTGGCCTATTGACCAGTGGTCGAACCCCCTAAAACAGCGTTTTTCGAGGTTTTGGTTGGGGGCATATATAGTAAATTGACTACGCTCGTTTCAATGAGAATATTTTCAGAACCGACGGAAGTAACCACTGGTTACTATGGTCTAGGTGGCCTATTGACCAGTGGTCGAACCCCCTAAAACAGCGTTTTTCGAGGTTTTGGTTGGGGGCATATATAGTAAATTGACTACGCTCGTTTCAATGAGAATATTTTCAGAACCGACGGAAGTAGCCACTGGTCACTATGGTCTAGGTGGCCTATTGACCAGTGGTCGAACCCCCTAAAACAGCGTTTTTCGAGGTTTTGGTTGGGGACATATATAGTAAATTGACTACGCTCGTTTCAATGAGAATATTTTCAGAACCGACGGAAGTAACCACTGGTTACTATGGTCTACGTGGCCTATTGACCAGTGGTCAAACCCTCTAAAACAGCGTTTTCGGGGTTTTGGTTGGGGGCATATATAGTAAATCGACTACGCTCGTTTCAATGAGCATATTTTCAGAATCGGCTGAAGTGATCACTGGTTGCTACGGGCTAGGTGGCACCAGTGGTCAAACCCCCTAAAATAGCGTTTTCCGGGATTTTGGTTGGGGCCATATATAGTAAATCGACTACGCTCGTTCCAATGAGCATATTTTCAGAACCGACGGAAGTAGCCACTGGTCACTATGGTCTAGGTGGCCTATTGACCAGTGGTCGAACCCCCTAAAACAGCGTTTTTCGAGGTTTTGGTTAGGGGCATATATATATAGTAAATTGACTACGCTCGTTTCAATGAGCATATTTTCAGAACCGACGGAGGTAGCCACTGGTTACTATGGTCTAGGTGGCCTATAGACCAGTGGTCAAACCCCCGAAAACAGCGTTTTCGGGGTTTTGGTTGGTGGCATATATAGTAAATCGACTACGCTCGTTTCAATGAGCATATTTTCAGACCCGACGGAAGTAACCACTGGTTACTATGGTCTAGGTGGCCTATTGACCAGTGGTCGAACCCCCTAAAACAGCGTTTTTCGAGGTTTTGGTTGGGGGCATATATAGTAAATCGACTACGCTCGTTTCAATGAGCATATTTTCAGAATCCTACTGGAAGTAGCCACTGGTCACTATCGTCTAGGTGGTCTATTGACCAGTGGTCGAACCCCCTAAAACAGCGTTTTTCGAGGTTTTGGTTGGGGGCTTATATATATATATATATATAGTAAATTGACTACGCTCGTTTCAATGAGAATATTTTCAGAACCGACGGAAGTAACCACTGGTTACTATGGTTCATGTGGCCTATTGACCAGTGGTCAAACCTCCTAAAAACAGCTTTTTCGGGGTTTTGGTTGAGGGCATATATAGTAAATTTGATTACGTTTCGTTTCAATGAGCACATTTTCAGACCCGGCTGAAGTGATCACTCGGTTGCTACGGGCTAGGTGGCCACCAGTGGTCAAACCCCCTAAACCAGCGTTTTCCGAGGTTTTGGTTGGGGGCATATATAGCGGGAATCGACTACGTTTCGTTTCAATGAGCATATTTTCAGACCCGACGGAAGTGACCACTGGTCACTATGTCTAGTGGCCTATTGACCAGTGGTCAAACCCCCTAAAATAGCGTTTTCCGGGATTTTGGTTGGGGCCATATATAGTAAATCGACTACGCTCGTTTCTTGTTTTCAATCTAATTTGATTCAGTTCTAGGAAGAATATGATTTGATTGATTGATTGATTGATTGATTTAAGTCATTGAAAACAACATGGCGAACGCTAGTGGAAAGAGCATCCCGATTTTAAAGTCGCCGATTCCCCCTCCCTCTTGTAGCCAGCGCTCTTCCAAGAAGTCAAGAGGATCGCCCTGCTCTTGCACCAACAACTGCGGTGATCCAATAGCAGAGCTTGACCACGTGGTTTACTGCCACCAATGCAAATCTTGTTTTCATGCAAGATGTGTTGGGCTGCTGCCACAACCTTTCAGCAGCTTTGGCAAACTAAGGAAATTTAACATAGTGTGGCTGTGCGACTCTTGCTTTTCCACTTCATCTCCTCACAGCCCGGATGTTAGCTGTGAAACCTTAGCTTCTTCGACTCAGACCGATCACTCTTCCAACCTGCCCACAGACAGGCTCCTCGCCCAAACGGGTACTGTATTTTATGGTCAAGAAAACCCGCTGTCTTGCTTCTACGTCTACGATTGCCATTTTAATGGGATCCATTTTCTTTCTGCGGAGCACGCATTCCAATACAGCCGGCTGGTCTACTACGGATTCGAAGAAGAAGCCAAAGCTGTGCTGTCCGCGAAATCCCCAGGTGAAGCAAAAAGAATTGGTAGCGGGGTTATTCGGCGGCTTCAGACGAGGGAATTGGACACTTTTGAACTCTCCCTGATGCAAAGTATCCAGGAGGCAAAACTTCAACAGTGTGCGTCATTTCGGGATAGCCTAAGAACGACAGGATCCTCATTCCTCGCCCACTCTACTCATCCAAATAGAAATGCTTATTGGACCACTGGCCTTCATAAGAACGACACTGTATATCCCGGGTCTTTCCCAGGCCAAAACATGTTGGGTGAAATACTGATGAAGCTTAGAACGTCCATAGAAGATGAGGCCTCTTATTGTGTCAACTATGACGTTGTCCACATTGGCGGAGCCGTTCAGATTGTCCGAGATGGAGAGCAGCCTATTCGATTCACGAAGCGTAATCCACCCAGACTCAGACGCCCTCAGAATTTGCCTTCTTGCAGGATTGATTTGCCTACCAAAAGCCCGCTGTGCTTTCATTGTGGGGTTGCTGGCCACAATCTCAGATCCTGCCGACTGAGATACCGTGGTCCGGTAATGTGCTTCAACTGCAACCAGGAAGGCCATAAACGGAAGTACTGCCCCTTTGTACATGGCAACCCACACATTCAGGATATCCAACTAACGACGGAGGCTGACCACGCCCCTTCCTTCCCAGTAAGTGAAGTAGATTCACCCGTACCCTTATATTCAGAAGTAGCTGGAACACGTCGTGGCCAGAGATTGTCCAGTTGATGGAGTGGCCAAGCTAGGACGGCCGAGCTTATTCAAAATGGTACAACTGACTGTACCTCAAGGACTACGGGAAATGTGACTATCGCCAGACCTGTTTGTAATTTCCGTCAGCCTGGAGCTAGGTCTAGTAAGCATAATTGTTATGAATCTCTTGGTGATTCTGGTGTTAGCGTGGTGTTATGTAATATGCGTAGTTTATGTAACAAATTCTTAAGTTTTCATTTCGAAGTATGTCTGCAATATGATTTTCCTGATGTTATCTGTCTGACGGAAACGTGGTTAAATTCTTCATGTCCGGATAGCCTGTTTTTATGCAAAGACATGTATTCAATTTACAGAAAAGATCGGCCCGATGAAAGGAGGGGTGGGGGCGTTGCCATTCTAGTTAAAAATTGTTTGAAAAGTAAAGAACTGGACTTACCTGACTTAGGACGTTTAGAAGGTATTGCTGTAGAAATTCGTGGGCAAAATTCGTTGTCCTCTTGTATCTTTTCGACACTGTATCGTCCCTCAGTAGATTGTGTTGATTCCCTAAATCCTCTACGAAACTGTGTAAAATTTTTGACCGAAAAGAATATACCTGTTGTGCTCAACGGAGATTTAAACTTACCAGGAGTAGACTGGACAACACCAAGAGCACCACAGGCATTTTCGCAGGACCTTTTTATGAATGTCTTTCTCGAACACGGTTTGATCCAGAAGGTAAATTCTCCTACAAGGGGGGAGGCTACTTTAGATTTGGTTTTTGAGAGTTCACCAGATTTAGTGTCAGAAGTAGAAGTAGGACCTCCTGTTGCTAACAGCGACCATTGTGCGGTATATTTTCGGACCTACCTCAATGGGGTCGAGCAAAATCGAGACACACATGTACTTTCGTGTTGGGATCGGGCCGATATTGTAAATATCATGATGAAACTGGAATTAATAAATTGGCCTGTATTGTTTGAACAGTTCCCGACTACGAATGAAAAGTGGGAAATTTTTAAAAGCATATGTCTGACTCTTATTG
Source organism: Trissonchulus latispiculum (assembly GCA_030248195.1). Taxonomy (NCBI): domain Eukaryota; kingdom Metazoa; phylum Nematoda; class Enoplea; order Enoplida; family Ironidae; genus Trissonchulus; species Trissonchulus latispiculum. The sequence goes on from JASAND010014286.1 coordinate 9,776, forward strand.
ATGAGAATGTTCCTAAAAAAGTGATCGGTAGGAGCAAGAAACGCAAATTTCCAAATCATATAAGGCGATTGCTGTCTCGAAAAAGAATTTTGCACAGGAAACTAAGGCAGTCAGCTGATCCGGTTCACAGACTTCGGTATCAGCAGGTTAGTTTGAAGTGTGATCAAGCAATAAAGCAATTTTATCAGGTATCCGAAGCTAAATTTTTGACAAGTCCTTCCAATCAGAAATTTTTTAAGTACGTTAAACGTAAGTTGTCATCGCCTAGTGGTGTTTCGGTTTTAACGAAAGACGAGGTCTCGTATGTCGATGATGTTGACAAGGCCAATTTGTTAAATGACCAGTTTAAATCTGTTTTTGTCCAAGATAATGGAGTGCCTATAAATTTTGCGGGAAAGGCTGTGGAAAATGAACTACAAAATTTTATGTTCACCAGGAAGGACATAGTAGAAGCAATTGGTAGCCTGAGATACAATTCTGCTGCTGGACCCGATAAAATTCCGTCCCAGTTTTTGAAACATTTTAAAACTCAGCTTTCCATCCCCTTACAAATTATTTTTCAGCAGTCCTTTCGTGAAGGGGTGTTACCGGTTGATTGGCTAAGCGCACATATTATCCCTGTTTTTAAAGGGAAGGGGTCACGGGCATCACCTGCTAACTACAGACCAGTATCGCTAACTAGCATTTGCTGTAAAGTGATGGAGAAGGTTATTAAGAAGCATTTACTGAATCACCTTCTTTACAACAACCTTATTTCGAAAGATCAGCATGGCTTTATGTCAAAACGTTCAACGCAAACACAGCTTTTGGAGTGTCTTAACCTTTGGTCCGGTTGTAGAGACCTGAAAATGGCAGTTAAAATTTTATATTTAGATATTAGTAAAGCATTTGATTCTGTATCGCATGTAAAACTGTTGGACAAGGTTGCGGGGTTTGGGGTAACAGGGAGAGCCTTAAACTGGATAGGAGCTTTTCTCAGAGGGAGGTCCCAGTACAAAAGGTGTTGGGTTCTTTTTTTTTTTTTTTTTTTTTGGTTTTTTTTTTTTTTTTGAATTTTTTGGTGAGTGGGTATTTTATGGGAGGGATTGGTTGGGGTAAAAGGGGTTTTTGGGAAGATAAAAAAAAAGTTTTTTTTTTTTGTTAAAGTTAACAGTGCTTTGTCAGATAAAGGGGAAGTAGTGAGTGGCGTCCCGCAAGGAAGTGTGCTTGGACCTGTTCTGTTTTTGATGTATATAAATGATCTGCCTGAGTGTATATCTTATTCAAACCCTAAAATATTTGCAGACGACACCAAAATATCATTAGCAGGGAAAACGTTAGAGGATTTTGAACTTCTTAAGTTGGATTCCGTGAATGTTTTTAACTGGGCTTTTGAAAATCAGCTTTCGGTTGCTCTGAACAAAAGTTTATTGGTTGAAATGGGGCATCCAATTTTAGCTGACGATCTTATTGTGAATGGATCTGTTATACCTAAAGTTAATGTCGCTAAGGATCTCGGAGTGTTTATATCGGATGATTTAAAGTTCTCATTTCATTGCGATAAGATTTGTGCGAAGGCATACCAAAAGATAGGCATAATCTTTAGATCATTTTGTTGCACGAATGTCAAATTTTTAGTGGGCATGTTTAAAACGTATGTAAGACCCATTTTAGAGTTCAATTCTTGCGTCTGGTCTCCTTATCTTTTGGGGAACATACGCAAAATAGAAACTGTCCAGCGGCGGTTCACGAAACGCATTCCATCGTTACAAAGTTTAGAATTCAGTGAAAGATTGAAAGAAACAGGGCTTGAGCTGTTAGAGCTTCGCAGATTGAAGGCAGATTTAGTGCAGACGTATAAGATTATATATGCAATTGATAAGGTAAATTCTGCGGATTTCTTTAATTTTGCTTCTGATGCTGGAACAAGAGGAAATCAACTGAAATTGAAGTCGCAAGGTTTCCGTTTGGATTGTCGCAAGCATTTTTTCTCAAATAGGGTCGTCCCGATATGGAATTATCTTTCTGACAACGTGATCAGTGCGGCTAGTCTATCGATTTTTAAAAACGAAATTGACAAGATTAATTTGTCGTCGATCTTGAAGTATGTATTATGAAATAAATGTATGCATATTATATATACGTATATACGTTCTATTTCTGTTGCATTTTCATCGATAGCATGTGTTACTGTTAACTTTATGTAAGGGGATCGTGTATCTACGCGAATCCCATTTTGGTCTATGGATAGCTTGCAAAATGTTGATGTTCGACCAAAATAAACAGTTTGTTATTGTTGTTAAGCCTCTCTCGAAATTGCCGATTTGTGGTCAGAACTTGCACACATTTTCCGGCTTTGCAGGAATAGTGTGGTCTAAATTTGTTTGTTTGGTGCTAAAGCTGACAGATCCCTGCACTCGAAAACTGGTTCAGTGTGACATGTCCAACTGTTGGAACCGATTAAATCTTTGCTATTTAAATGCTTTTTAAATGCTATTAATTTGCCGCATTTCCTAAAGTGAGGTTGCCCATAGTCACTTGGAACCACTCTATATGTAGAAAGTTTTGGTGTGCCCAGCCGCAGCCAAGTGTATCTGCTCAAATGTTGACTATATCTATGGAACGGGTCAGTCCTTCATCAGCGTTATGCCAGTACGTAGATATAGATTTCTGTTAGCTTCCACTCTCTTGGTCGGCTGAGCCCACGGTTGATCGTTATGTGCTTAGTCCCTTGATCAAGGGATTTAGACCAAGCTTTGAGGCTGCTCGGATTCCAACCACTAATATTTGTTTTATACTTTGAAGCCGTCCTGGCCTACATTATACTTTCTTTGAAATACTTTGATATGAAGACAGCCATAGCTGATCAATAAGAATATGTGGCGGTGGGTTCGTCCGGCTCCAATGTATATAATATCCCCAGGCAGGCACAAGTAGTCACAGAATAGGTAGGGTTGTATATATAGTTGGATTAAGATTGGGAGCTGAACTCGATCATGGCCAGCTGGCCCAGAGTGATCCTGGCAGCACCGCCACAGCCTTCAGTGTTAGGCATGAATCCACAAACACCCGAGACTCCCGCAGTCTTCAACCATACGTAACCAGCAACAGCAGCTGCAGCTGCGGCAACACGACAGTTACCCCAAGACACAAGAAGATGCAGGGCAAACGGCCAGCTATTCACCCACTGGCAGAACTGTCCATATAAGGCCCGGTAATACCCTGAACCAAAGGACAGTAGGGGTAATTGCACCCATACGGGACCATTGAGACCCTCCCCCATTTTTAACCAAAATGCAGTATATACATGTTCCAACCACTGATGACTTCCTAGGACAGTGCTCTTGTAAAAAGATGTCTGGGTAAATGGCATGAGCAGCAGCGCAGCCTTATCCTAGAACCCGGGTATATATACATACATAAAAGGAGATATAAGGCAACGCGGATAGTATCACCGTTCACCCACTGGGAAAACTGTCCAGATAAGGCCCAGTAATACCCAGAACCAAAGGACAGAAGGGGTAATTGCACCCAGACGGGACCACAGAGTCCCTCCCCCATTTTTCCCCAAACTGGATTCAGGTACCGACCAGGGATGACTTCTTGGAACAGTGCACTCGCAGCAGAAGGATGCCAGGATTTTGTGGACGGGACCCGGACGGGAAATGGTACAATTCTCAGTACTGGGACCGGGACCCGAAGGATAATAATAATATTAAATAATTATATTGCATTTTGTGCATTGTTTCAGAGCCTATCTGGTGTATTGTCAATATGGACGAGTCGGGTCTTCTTGGTGTCACTCAGAAAATGGCTCACACTTCCTGTGGTGATGAATCTGGATCAGCCTCATTTCCTGTTCCAGATCAATCTTCAGTTCCAAGCAATAACAGTTCTTTTGCCAATCCTTTCCGCTCGGATACCTGCGTTACGACAACATCAACCTGCGTAACAACCTGGATTGACTCTGGGACTATGGCCACAACCTCGCTTAGGGAACAGCAGGTATGCTAATTCATGATAATCATACTGTGACTGCTTTATATGGTGTACTTTAAATATATTTTACAAAATTGTACTTTGTTCAGCGTACACAGAAAAAGTTTGTTTGCATCGCAAAAGTTGTTAGATCTTAGTAACAAAGAAATAAAAAAGTATTTATTAAGTAAAATAGATAAAGTATTTAAAAAATCTGACAGAGCCTACGAGTTGAGAAATTGTGACATGAGCTCTTTTTCCTTTTTTCAAAATTTGGTACCAAAATTGGCACCCGCTGGTTTTGAGGGGGAATTCTTGGAGGGCATTAGAATACACCCCTGGCCCTGTTAAACATATTATAATATTCCTTGTCGTCTTATGATACTTTTCGAAAAAATTTTGAAATGTTAGTGTGAGCGTACCGGAGCAGGGAAGATACCCGCACATATAGTCATGATGCCAGTCAGCGTGCGCTACAAATTTCTCAGGAGCTCATTTTTAATTTGAAGGCGCCAAGGTTCAAATTTCGGTCTCTGGACAGTACCAACGACCAGGAGCTAGAAATTTTGCATGATAATTTTGCCATTTATTTAATCATTATGACGTTAATTCGGTTAAATCCGGATTTGAAAGACTCCTACTTTTCTGTACGTGTTAAACGTATTATTGAGTACGTCAACGTTTGATATTTTAGTCTTGCTTACTCTATTCTCGCTCAGCCGATAATCTGGAAATGACATCTGCCGGGGATCTGATATGGACGGGTTCCCGCCATGTGGCTTCCGCTGAAAACAGTCCCTTTGCTTCTCCAGCTAAGCTTCATTGTTCGCCGGTTAATACGTTTGCTGGTGATGTATCTAGTACGTCTTTATGCTAGGCTCCTGTTCTACTGGGTAGGGCGGGCGGGGCCTATTCTACTGGTAAAATTTCTTGGTAAAGCTAAAGTTGAGTGCTGAGTAGCTGTATGAAAACTGAAACTTTGCATGAATCTAGGCTGAACCAGGTAGGTAACGTGCTAATATTGGAGAGCATATAAGAAAATATAGGCAATTGCGAAAATACATAATTACTTTATTTTCACAGTTGAATTTTTCGAATAGAATTTCAATGATTGCCAATTTCGTTAAATGTCATCGGTAAACTCGATTTCTACAATTAAGTTTGGGTAAAGTGTTTGTTCGATGTTAAGTGTTTGTAAGATGAAAATCTGGCAATAAAAAACAAATATAACGACATCGCTTGACTGAACTGGCAACTTGGTTGAGTTGTTTTTGACCGACCGTACGGAGCCAAGGTCGTGGCCAAGCATTTACCCTCACTGTGTGTCTATTCACTGCAGGAGTGCAGAGCTTTGCTGCTTTTATGGTAGGCATTGCATTGTGATCTCTAATGCAGCAAACAACAACAACAACAGCAACAACAAACAACTTTAGCCGTTCACTGCCGAACTTTTGTTGGCAGTGCGCGATAGCTAGGGTAATTGAATAATACTTTATTGCCAATGTCAATGATTCATTCCAATAGTCCAATGGCGTCCTTGCTTACAGGAGCTTTCTAAAATCAAATCTCAAAAGGTTGAGACTTGGATACTCTTCATCTAATTTGATTCGTCTGTGTTAATAGCACTGTCTTGGAATTTTGTTTATCATTTAATTCTTTTTGTGAATCTGTAATTTAGCCATTCCCTTTTCCTCCATCGATGGGGCTCGAGCTTCAGTCTTTCCTTCCACCTCTTATCCAGAGCAGATCTCAACAGATCCAGCAACCCTTTCCATTTCAGTGGATGGACAGATGGTTTCTGTGGACGCTCCGGCCTCTCCCAATGGCAGCACTTCCCTTTACTGTGCCTTGAGTTCTAACAGCTCGGTGGGTACAAGCGAAAGTGGTAGCATACTAGCTGGCAGCATGACCGTTTTTAAGCATTGTTTTTTAAATTGAGCGTCGGTTTATTCATCACAGACTGTGCTCTCGTCCAGGTGGTTTAATTAAGCTTGTAGTTTCTTCTTTACGTAATTACTTTTGAAGAATGTTCGGGTGAATTGATAGTATTTCCGCAGATCCTGTTCAAATATTGTGTCAAACTGGAACCTTGCAGTGGAGTTGTATCAGAGTGGTTCTTGATGCTATGCTTTATTCAAACGTTCTTTCCAGTCTGTTTATATGTTTGGCGTGCATGATTCAATCAGTACGTTTTAAGAAATTTGTCACTTTTTCTTTCTGTCTGACTGTCTGTATGTTCCTGTTTATAACATGTACTTACATATGTACATATTTATGTATTTCTTAGGGATTCCGCCAAGAGCCGTTTTCGGATGTAGCCAGAGATGGTCGTCGGCCTCGTATCTTTGAACTGTATCCGGAATCACCGCCAGAGATTATCGCTGTTCCCACTGATCCGTCGCGAACACCCAGCCCCTCTGCCGGTCTTCCGTTCCTAGATGACGATCGAATGCAAAGCTAGTGCTTACTCTCCCGTCCACCAATACAGCTATTCTGGATCGCTCTGAACTTTTTTGTTGTGCAATTATAATTGTTTTAATCAGCTCTTATTGTAAACGATGCCAAATCGGTTTAGTTTGTGTATTTTTGCCAATTTTGTATATTTCAATACATTTTGTGGTATGCTGTTTGAAAAACTCTCTTCAGTTTCTACTTTTTCTATTATTAATTTGGAATTATGCAAACATTACGGTGTGAATTTTCAAGGATTAAGATGTGGATTCTTCGTTTTAATTTTCTGTCCTCCAGTATTTCTTTGTGTCTCAAGCAATTGTTGTTTATTACCCGAGCAATAAATTTATGATCTGTCTTATGTACATTGTACTCTATAAGCATAGTAAACTTGTTTATACGACACGTGTCTTGTTGTAAAGTTCATTCAGTCATTAATGGTGGAGCAAAGGTTAAGTAATTTTTCATGCCGTAAATAAGCTCATGGTGTTTGTTTAATGTTAAGCTTTATTTTAGTTTACTTAATCGTCAGTGGTATGATAGCTGTTATCAAATTTTGAATGTTAATAGTCCTATCAGTTATTAAGCTCATTGGTTCTGTTCTGTCTTAATTTTTGGGCAAGGCAAGCTTTAGTTTGCTAATTAGGACTTTTCGGGTTTGTGGAGAAGCTTCCATCACCTAGTGCAGGGTACGGAATAGGGTTCCGGTAGTCTTCCTGTGATACACTGTTTAAGAGTCAGGAGTGCTAACCTCTAATTCTGACTGCAAACATGAAAGATGGAACAGCGCTCTTCAAAAGAGATTCCATGTTGTCTTCAGGTACCACCCCAAATTCGTTGTATACAATTTATCTAGGGCCACTCTTACGGGTCCAGTTTCCTGGCTACACTTTGGATACTGATCATCAAATTGTCTAATGCAGCAAATATTAACGACAATCCATTGAGACAGACGGCGCTGTGGTTTTTTACTTGGGGGGGGGGGTGATACTCTCACTTTTTGGGTTCCCCTCTCTACTCCACCTCTTTCCGTCCAGTCGTTCCTCTTCCCTCTCTTTTGGGTCTCCCCCACTCACCCTTAAAGGTGCCTAGAAATTGCCAAATATTTAGGATTTTTGGTCAAAATTTTCGGCGGAAATTTTTGGTCAGACATATATTTTGGTGCTAAAACTTAATTTTTGCTTACTTTTTAGTTTTTTAGCAGTGCGGAAAACGGGCTATTTATACTGTATTTTTAGCATTTTTGTATTCCCCACCCATTTGGGACCTCCCCTCCCCACTAACGGGGGGCTTACCCCCCCCCCCCCTATTCGTCCTCTCCCGCTTTGCCTATGAATCCCCCAGCTACGTCTCCTTAAGGTGCTGGTTTCCTTTCGGGTATTTTTGATGCATACGGCTTTAATCCTTTACGTAAATAGCTAAAACTTGCGAAATAACCTATTTCCGTGCTCTGTAACATTCTGGGACCAGTCCCGAATTTTTAGGCCAAAAGATAAGAAAGTTTTGGTTTTTGGCCTTAGGCTTCCAGTAGGTAGACCAGACACGGAATTGGTTGTTATGGCTGGAAAGCGGACACAAAAAAATAAACATTATTGCTTTTTACAACCTTTGAGCAATCTCCAATGGTTAAATCAGTATAAGCAAAAAACCATTTTTAAGGTCAAAAAATGGCCATTTTTGAGCAAATCAGTTTTTTCAAAATTACTGCCAAACCTTGCGAACAACTTTGTTCCATTTATACTCAATCGATACAGCGTCCAAATGCACATTTTATGAATCCCTATATGCCGGACTTTATTACTTTCAGCTAGAGATTTGGCGGGAAAACCATTTTGGCAAAACTGCGATTATTTTGTTGTGAACATCGATTTTTCAAAAACTACGCGACAGATTCCGGAGATTTTCGGCAAAATGGAAATTCGTACTATTGCGGAGGGACGTTTTCTTGGTTTTGGCTCAAACGTTCACAGTTTCGAGAAAATTTAGTGCAAAGTTTAAAAATTTAGTTCTTCCGTGCATTTTGCGAAATTTCTCAGCCGTTGAGTGATACTGAGCAAAACCCCAAAAAACGTCCCTCGGCCCATATGTCCTCTCTATGATAGCGCAAAAGAAATTTTGTCTGGTTCCGCAGTTTTGCAAAATCAATGTTCAAAAATTTTTTGGTCTATATTTAGCCTTTATGCCAGAAAATGTTTTCTAAATTTTAATAATTTTGCTAGTTTCGTAAGCTCATGTGAATGTCCTGATTATAAGCTTTAAAACTATGTATAAAGCTCTTTCCAACTCCCAAAACTGCGAAAGTTATAGCGTTTTAAAAAATCGCCACAAAAGCACTACACAAAAGGATACCGATACCACCACCTAAGAAACCTGCTCCGTCGGCGTTGCCATATCTGGCGGCTATTCAAAGGGCCAGCATACAGCATAAGTCATCAGTGCAAAAACGACGCCAAGAACAAACAGCGTTTTTGCACCAAAGTGAGACGAACCCCCAAGTGTGCTGTTCAATAATATAGCCTAATACGGGTGGAAGCACAGCGATTGAGTTCGCGTTGTCCTCTGAGTCCTTCCTCAAAGTCAGCATAGCAGCGCCATCCTCAAGAACCTCAGGAAGGCGTAAAATTGATGGATTGGAAAGCTGTGTTGGCTAGACTCTGCGTTTAACCGACGTGTTCCTAATCTTTTACTGTCAGTTTGGCCAGGGGCCTATTACTTCAGCTGAGGCTGGATTGAAAACGTGGAGCTCGGCTAGGTTGCAATAACAAGGGTTGGGTTTTGAAATGTGGATAGAACCGATTTTACATTGGATTATGTCAGTCAACTCCAAAATATTGTTATCACTGGATTGAGCACCGCAGTTTTACTACATCCAAAATTTTAGGGTTGAGCCTAGCCCACTTGAACATCGGATGTTTCAAACTAGCTACGTTCCGCAAATTCAAGTATGTTCGCAAATCCAAAACATTCTTTTCTTGAAAGACTGAACTTTCTCTACTTAATTTTTTCGGAAACCAAAAAAAAATTGAGACGACATATGCCATTTATTTTCGATTCAGCGGAACTAACAAAGCGTTTACTTGCACATACTAGTGCAGTGGAAAGTTTTTAGTCTTGCTTCCGCTAAAGCTGGATTCTGACCCTTCAAGTTTACAGTTTGTGTTTACTCCAAGGCTTATGAAATCCAATTAAGTGTACATAAGTCGAAAGTTTTCAAGCACTGCGCGACTATTTTTATTGTAGTGTTTCGTACGCGCCCATACTTTGAAATGAAGTACTGGTTTTTAGCTTTTGAAAGCTAATTTTCTTTGATTCTTAATGCTCTTTTGATCTCAGATCACTTTATTTTCTTTGTTTCTGTTAAATTTCTGTTTTAATTTTTTTCAAAAATTTGTTTCTTCTGTTCGGTCAGCTACTAGTTTTTATTTCGTCCTACTTCTGGGATCTCCCATTCTGGGTGCTTAAGGTCGCACTTCCCTTATATTCAGTCCACTTTGGAAAGCTATAACTTACTCAATATTGGGAGCTATGAATTGAGCCACATATCAAAATGAAGCTCTACATCTTCTGCGTCGTTTGGTATCATTGAAACGTGTCTACCTGGTTTGTATTGGTCGCAAACTTACCATACACAGCCCTAATTGTTGACAAAATTTTTTTTTCTGGAAAATTTTACGCAACAAAATGGTCGTTTCCAATGTGTTTCTGAGATAATTTGCCGGGGACGGTTTTTTGATTTTGTCAAAATATCGCTTCAGTATGCAGCAATTGAGCATTTTCTGAAAATTTGCCATTTTATCCAACTTTGAAAAATCAGTGCTCTTGATTGGAGGCTGATAAAGAGAAAAATAAAAAACCGCCCCGGGCAAACTGTCCAAACATACTATGTGTAGTATATATATCTTTTAGATCCACCCATTGGTTGTGGAGCATTCCCCGGTCAAAAAATTTTGACCGCAATTTGACAAAATCAGTTATTTGCCCAGAACTTTAGACTCATTCAGTGTAGAACCTAATTTGTGCCTCTTTTGAAGTTCTTTAATTTGAGTATTAACTTGCATACGCTTGTAGTGTACACTGACTCCAATTTGACAAAAACTGTATTCAGCAAAATCGAGTCAAAAAAACCAATTTTCGAGCAAAAGTGTTCAAAAATTCACTGCTCAAAAACGATACGAGCTAGAGACTTGTCTAAAAGCAACTTTGTAGAGCACATAATAAGCTTTAAGAGGATTATAGTCGCTGGGCATAATTTTGTATACGTACAGTTCAGGAACATCAAATTTTTGTTTCTCACTGTATATACATGCACGATAAGAAGCTGGCGTTTTTACAGGACGTTTATTATCATTCTCGATGTATATATTTTCTGAAAATTTGAATGAAATCTGGCACAATTGCGCTTTCTGCAACTATATCTGCACGTAAGGGGTGCACGACCTTAAAATAGAATTTCAGGTTTTGGCAAAAAAATCATTTCAAAAATTTGTAACTTCCGGTTTCGTTGGATTTTTTTTGTCTGAAGCCGTCTGCTCCTGCTGTGTCACTGAATCTAATTTAGACAGACATGCCTCGGAAATCTTTCAATTCCCATTTTGAAGCCATTTTTCTTCGGTTAA
>JASAND010014287.1:0-54977 GCA_030248195.1 Trissonchulus latispiculum
CACTCACGATAAGCGGAATTCAACTTATCGTTTTTGGTGAAAAATTAGCAATTTGAGATAAACATGCAAAAATTCGGTTTTTAAACAAAAAACTACAAGTCCATAAATTACCAATGAATTGAGAAAAGATTTGAAAATTTGCCCAGAAAAAGTTAATTTTTGACACTTTCGGGCAACCATCCAGATCATGCGAGGGCTCCAAACAGTGTTTGGGGAACCGACAAGTGGGAGCATCCTCCCCTCAAAAAAAAATGCCAGCTAACTACATTATTATGCAAAACTACACATATAAATCTGTTGGAAGCTTACTTGTTTCGGACCTCAGTTTCATGCGCAGGATTAACAATTCCAACAGGTCTGCTGAGGTCTCTGTAGATTGTGGAATCAAAGAGATTCAGTGTTTCAGATTCATAATCACGCAATATCCAAGGAAACTTAAATATAAATAATTTTTTGAAGTTAGCTGATCAAACAACTTTTAATATAATAAGCATTATGCAAAAACTAAAGGACACGATCCAAAAATTAGTTATGTATCCAGAATCCAAATGTGAATACTTACGACAGGATATTGGCTTAGATCATTGTAAGAGCGACCAGCAATTGTGTTCAGATGCATTAAGTAGTCAAAGTTAGAGATCTCTCTGTTCACCCATTTCTAAAACATGTAACGTCGTTCTTTACAAAACCTTTCTTCAAACTGCTCCGTAATAAACTCTTGATAATCAGCAAATATTCTACCAAAAATATACTGAGAATAGTGCAAACTCACTTCGACAATCCCAGACATGCGAAATAGCTCTTTAGGAGATCGAGCTCCATAGTTGACCAAATTTGGAGGACGGAGATTGATTAATCTCTGATAGATTCGTTTGCGCTTCTACAAATACAAAACCAGCTAGTACCGAAAACTTGGTTAAAAATAAAATGGTTACTGTGTTTAGCCAGGCGGAGGCGTAAAATGTTTCATATTCTATGTCTGTACACATTAGAGCTAAGACTCGAAATGGACTAAGAAAAAATCAAACATTTAGATAATAAATTTCAACAAACACAACTGTAGTATTACATCAAGAGTTCATAATTCTATTTGTATATTAGAAAATCTTGTAATATAATAGAATTATGAACTCTTGATTACATCTTGTCCGAAGTTCAGAAAAAAGTTTGACTGATCAATCAGAAAGAACTCCAGAGCACTTCGTCGCAGATTGTAGCGGCGCAGATGAACTTCTCGCAATTGGAGCAGAGAAAATCGAAAATTCTTGGTCGGGTCTAAAAGCATGCATGATACTTTTATCACAATTATATCAGGATTAAAGTTAGAAGCCGTTACCAGCTTCAGATTTGAAAAGCCATGATTTTCACGTTTTATCTTGTTTGTACACGTTTTTTACGAGAAGCAAAGTTCCTCAAAACCACCCTAAAACATACCTAATTAAAAACCCCGTGTCAAAATTCTGAAAGCTTCTTTTTGTTAAGATAATTAATTTGTTAAAATAAATTTATATCTTGTTGTTGTTGTTGATGCTTCCAGCCACCTGAATACAGATTCAATCGGCCCGGACACCTCCAGGACGGAGGCGGCCGCATTCTCTGAGAAAGGCAAGGACCCCCCGAGGCTTTTCCCAGAGGACCGCAAGGCTAGAGTTAGGACCCAAGTGGGATAGGCGTGGGCTGTCTGATTGTGGGCAGTAGAGTAGGGCATGCAACAGTGCGTCTTCCTGGTCAGGGCAGTGGCACATGAGGGAGAATCTCGGGCTCCAATCCTATGGAGGTACCAGTTTAGGATTGGAGAGAAGCCCCCTACACGAAGTTGGGACAGGACTGACCTGTCAGCCCTGGACAGTCCAGTCTCCATCGGGTCAGGGTTGCGGGGGATTCGAAGCAGGTCTAGTCTGTCCGAGGATAAACCGGATTACCAGGTGCTAGTGAAATGTCTCGAAATTAGGGATTTCACTGCCCTGAAATCTACCGGAGTAGCAGCCTGATCGAGATTTGAGCCAAGGCCAGCGAGAGTGTCAGCGATTTCGTTGCCGTGTATGCCCGAATGGCCGGGCAGCCAGTGGATTTGGAGGGTTCGTGGTTTACATTTCAGGATGGACTTTATGCGGCGCCAGATGGTAAACTCCTTATAGGTAGTTGATTTGGCAGGACCAGAGGACAGCTTCCTGGTCAGCGATTGGGAATTCGAAAAAATTATGATGATTTGATCTTCAGCGGATGCCGTCGCGTCGATCCATTCCAGGGCGCGGTCCATCGCCCGGAGCTCAGCTCCGTAGATCGAGGTGACCAGACCAGCTGGTTCGATTATGTTCCGGGTGAGACCCATCCGATGGTGAAGAAAATATACACCGCTTCCTCCGTTTCTGGTTCCTTCTTGGGCTGATCCGTCAGTGTAGATTTCGATATCGGCCGGGGTAAGGCGATCCAGGATACTTTCCGTAGCAGATTTCTTCTTCTCTGGGGGGTCTCTTCTGGAGATGCCGTAGATTCCAGTCACAATTTCCAGCCCGGAAGGGGCTTCCCAGGGCGGAAACGGGCTGATTGTGGCTATTTTTTCCTTGACCAGGCTGTCGGTGGAGGTCAGCACTGTTAGAGACCGGCCCTCCTCCCGCCAAGAGCCTGGGAGGCCAGGCGACGGGCAGTTTGGGCAGCAAAAGAATCTGCAGTGGGGTTAGAATCCGGGAGGCACTGATACTTTCGTTTGCTGAAGCAGTTAGGGATTTGGCACGGACATGGAGAGGCACCAGACCTGCCTCTTTGACTGTGAGCTCAGCAGGGGATCCTCTAGGGCAGCCTGTTATGGCCCTGGCGGCTTCGTTCTGGATTGTTTGAAGCCGTTTCAGGTTGGAAGGAGCTGTAGTCGTCATCCAGGCAGGGTCACAATATTCTATGGCGGATGCAATATAAGCAAGGTACACCATCCGAAGGTCTTCCTTTTTGCATCCCCATTTGGTACCAGCTAGGGATCGAAGAATATTGTTTCTTCTTCTGAGTTTGGAGATGAGCTGGTCGATGTGGGCCCTGAAGGATAGATATGGATCGAATTTGATTCCCAAAAAAGTCGGGGTCTTGGTGACTGGGATTTGCTGGGAGTCAATGGTTAGGTGTGGTTTGACGTTCTGCTCCTTGTTCCAGGTGGTAAACACTGAGGCTTCACACTTCTGGACGTTGATGACCATTTTGTTCAATCTAGCCCATTTGGTGATAGCATCAAGGGCTTCCTGGAATTTACGGGTGGCCACCGCAATCTGTGCGTGTTTGCACCAGGCGGCCACATCGTCAGCAAATAGGGAAATTTCCACTTCTTCAGGAACTTCCTCAGCCAGGGAATTTATGAACACCTGGAATAAAGTTGGAAAGAGGACACAACCCTGGGGAACACCACAGCCGAATCGTTTTGGCCGACTAGTGGCCCCTTCAAATTCGACGGAATAGAGCCGATCCTGTAGGAAAGCTTTAACCCACCGGGATATGCATCTGGGCACCCTGAGAAGCGACATCGCCCGCAGCAGACAGTAGTGCCAGACTCTATCGAATGCTCTGGAGAAATCAATGAGAGCCACAACAGTTCGGTGGGCCGGCTTTTTGTGGTTGAAACCGTCGCTGATCGTGTGATCCTGAGAACCTGATCCTGGGTGGACCGGGCAGATCGGAAGCCAGCTTGATATCTCGTGATAGCCTCGTTCTTTTCCAGCAGATAGGATAACCGACCCAGCACCAGTCTCTCCATCACTTTGGCGAGACATGATGTGAGCGCGATTGGCCGGTAGCTGGAGATGTCAGAGGCATCTTTCCCTGGCTTGGGAATGGGCACAATCTTTGCCCTTTTCCATGAAGTAGGGCAGAATCCTTCTTTGAATGAGCGGTTGCAGATGTGGAGAAGGATCGATTTGGCTTTATCCGTTAGGTGGCGGAGGCTGGCATTCCTGACCCGATTAATCCCGGGTGCGGTACTGGACATGAGTCTCTGGAGAACCGTTTGAAGTTCACCCATGGAGAAGGGAGCACAGGCGCTGGGTTTATCGTCGGGATGGCCACACGGGCTATTGAGGTCGTTCTTCGTTTCAACGATGGTTTTCCGGTCAGATTTCCGGGATCTGACGGCAGCGACTCGGGCGTATTCCTTGATGAATGCAGAGGCCTTTGACCTGGGAGTAGAGAAGAATTTGACCTGGGAGTAGAGAAGAATTTGCCATTTCGCTGAAGACATGCCGCTGAAAATTTATATCTTCAGAGTGGGCCGCTGCGCGTTCACTATTTGGCAAAATCTCTCTCCCAGCTTATTTACTTTTTCACATTTCGAATGACAATTAAAGAAGTTACACACCTTGAGCACTGACAAACGTGATGCACTTGTTGTTAACCACAAATGTTCCAGCAGTGTAGTCAGTCACTGAGACCAAAAAGCAATCTTCTGAAATGGCTGTCTTATCAGACTTCATATCTTCAGCTGCAGAATTTTCTCTAAACACAGTTTACACAAACAAACAAGTGAAAACCGAGTTGACTGCAATTCTAAAATTAGTAATATAAAGCTGATCACATAAGTAACAGTAAAGCTCGAAGTAACAGCTCGCTGTAAAATATAACCTCCCTTTCAAAATGCTGGAAAAGGCAGATACGACGAATATAGCCTTTGGCTGCGCACCTCAGTCCCAGTAGCCATACAAGCTTCCTCAAATCAGCTTTAAGGTGGTGATTCCTTTTGGGCACATATTGTTGTTTGGCGGCTTAAATCAAGATGAAATTTGATGAAACTTTCGGAAATAAGTTCTTTTAGCGTTCTAACACCCTCCGCGCAATTCCGATTCAAAAATTCGGGATTTCCGGGCAGAGTGGTTTTTCCCAATTTCTGAACGTTTGACAGCTGCTATACAGTTATGACTATATTCATTCGAAAGATCTCATTGAGCTTGACATTTTTGTTTTTTAAAGTAAGTTTCTATCTTTTCTCTACCGTGAGATATAGCAGATTTTCTTGTTTTGGCGTCGAAAACTTGTCATTTTTGCAGAAATCAAATTATCCAACATTTCTTGAACTACGCAAGCCGTAAAATCAAACTAAGGACGTCGATCTGAAGGTCTCACAGGGACAAATTATCCGACGCATGATAGTCTTCCAACTGCTATCCTGTAGGCTGCTATCATAAAAAATGTAGTTTTTGCAAAAACACGACCAATTTTTTTCCAAAGATTGTGGAGCATTCACCATGCAAGCTGGAGGGCTGCTACTGAACAGATGTGTTCTGCACAAATATACCCAGGGACGATTTTTTAGTTGCCCCGATTGCTGCTTTCTAGCTAAAGTAATCGCTTGACAAATTTGGAAAAAGTAGGCAAAATACATGTTACGCACACATTTCAGCTAATTTCTCTATAATGAAGAGTGATTTCACAATAAATAAAAAATCGTCCCCAGCTATTTGATGGAGGTATCGAATGATATAACCGATGTCTCGCGAAAAAATTTACTTGAGTCTGCAAAAATTCTGGAAAATTATACTTCCTCTAAAATGTGTTAAAAATACTTTAGAAAAGCAACATTAGTTTCGTGGCATGCACTAAAAAGAGAAAATGTCAAGCTACATTTTGATATAAAAATGGCTTCTTAACTCCAATTAATGAATGAGTAATAATGGTGCAAACTTTATGTGACCAAAGGGAATCACCACCTTAACAAGAGGCTAAATAGAGGGAAACTGAAACTCAGATATTCACCATTTACCGGCTGATAACGGAACCAGCCACCAGCGAAAAGGTAATAAAGAGGATCGTATCTGTAATGTTACCGCTTTGCTCCTCCAAAGATACCATTCGAACAACAACACACTGCTCAAGGGATTTGTACTAAAGATAACCTTAGACAGTTTCAAGTCTAGACCTTCAAATGGAAAGCTAGGGATACTATTCAGTGCTGATTGGATACAATAAGTGCAGTGTTAGAATGACAATATTGGTAAAGATCAAACTTTTCTGAAACTGAGGAAGAAAGATCACTGATATCAATTTCGTCGTCACTGATATCATCAAAAACATCATCCTTTATGGGGGCATTCAGTCGCGGGGTTTCCTCTACTACTCTAGGAGATCTTGCCAATGCAGCTTCTCCTGCAACAGTGAAACAACGAAAAAATGTGCAATTTTAACAAAATAGAACAGAAAGAAAAGAAGGAAGGTGAAGGTATTTACTAAAAACATAATTTTCACGTAGATAGAGAGACAGTCTTTTTGTAAAAGTATCGAAGTTGTACCGTCATTACACTGCATCGATCATGTTTTAATGTGAACTTTTTGGGAACAGGCATGAAGGTTACCATGGTCACAAACAATGGGTCCTTAACTGTATCTCCGTAGAAAGCGCAGCACATCACTTAAGCTGCATTCATAGATCCTGTCGCGCGTAGACGCACGTATGTAAAGGTCTGCACTCTGCATGCGTTCGTGAGAAGCATATGTCACAATTAATTTTAAACGGTTAAAACGGCATTTTACAAACTGAGGCGTCGACGCGCGTCGCCGCACGTCTCAATGCGTCCGCGACTATGAATGCACCTTATTGTTTCAAACTGGCCATAAAAAGCTCAAAGTTCAAAGGCCATAAAAAGTTTACTCAAAAAACCAACCATTTTGATCTCTGAGTCGGCTAGCCGATTTATGATCTCTGAAATCTCTGTTTGGCTCCATCACCAGACGCATTCGAAAAAAGTTTTCACAATCTGCTCGTTTCCAAAACTTCGGATCAGTACCACTACAAACAGTACATGCTTTCTCATCTATTTTGCATTCAGATATTTCATATTAAAATTAAGGAGGGGGGTCGCGAATTTTCCACCATCTCCAATTTTTCTCATTTTTACATATTTTGTAGTCCCCATAGGTCCTCAAAACAAGACAGTTGCGTTTGTTGCAAAACTTCCCCTGTCATTCACAATAGTCCTCCAAAGGTGACCCCGACATGTGTTAAACATAGGGAAACGAAAAAGTTACGAAAATTTCGTGGTAACCAAAAGTTTGAGCGCTGTGCAAGAGCAGACTAGCTATAACGTGGCGAAATGTTAATCTGGACTAGGTAGCGTGTTAATATCTATATGTTGTGTTTTGGCGTTAGCTCAGCAAATTTCGAGAAATTTTCAAAGTTGGCTGAAGTCGGGTTTTGCACAAATTTGACTTACAAAAACGTCACCAAAGAAATGTTTCGTCGTGGCCTGAACTAACCGTTTACTGCACACATTTCGCGTATAGATATTAAAACAGTACACAAATAGAGGTTCAATTTGCATACGCAAAATCTATGCTGCTACTTGTGAGTAGTTCACAGTTTTGGTTACCGCGTTGGCGTTTTGCCACAAAACACGTCATTTTCTCAATTTTTTGGACATAAAGGTCCACAAGTCGGGTGAAAGTCGATCTATTCCAGCCAAATTCGGTGTGTCAGTTTGCGCATATGAAAGGAAGAGGTGTGCTAATTTTCACTGCAATTGCTAGCGTTTAACTGTGGACGCATACCTCAGTGCGATGACGGAGGCCTATAGGTAGTCAAAAAATGGCAAATTTTCAAATTTTTCAAATATCGCCAAATTTTATATCAAATTGAAGCTCTCGATGTCCTGAACATTTTATCTAATTGCACCAAGTTTCTACAAAGCAGTATGAGAAAGTTAAAGCGCAGTCGAAAGGAGCTTGATCAAATCGTTCAAACACCGTTTCTCGCTCGTTGCTTGGCGTATCATTGTCATTTGCACAGCAATAAATAGCCCAAGATAGAGGCTTCAATATGGTGTATTGACCATACCGTAGTGTTTTGCCATCCTATGTGTACACGTCTTCGAAGCCCTTAGCGATGCATAGTGGCGTAAAGTCTATAAATTGTAGGGATATGAACTGCAACATCTCTTAAGGTAGTGATTCCTTTTGGGCACGTATTGTTGCTTGTCGGCTCAAAGCAGGATGAAATTTGGTGAAACTTTCCAAAATAAGTTCATTTGGTGTTCTAACACCCTCCGCTCAAAATTCAAAATTTCGAGATTTCCGTTCAGGACGGTTTTCGGCAATTTCTGACAGTTGAGCAGCAACTGCACAGTTATGACTATACTCATTTGAAAGATCTCGTTGAGCTCTACATTTTTGCTTTTGGAAGCAAGTTTCTAGCTCTTTTCTAGTGTGAGATATAGCCGATTTTCTTATTTTGACGTTGAAAACTTGTCATTTTTGCAGAAATGAAATAATCCACGATTTCTTGAGCTACGCAAGCCGTAAAATTTTGCTAAGGGTGTCGATTTGAAGGTCTCGTCGAGGCCGATTATCCGAGGCATGATAGTCTTCCAACTGCTATCCCGTGAGCTGCTATCATAAAAAATGTAGTTTTTGCAAAAACATGACCAAATTTTTTCCAGCGATTGTGGAGCATTCACTATGCAAGCTAGAGGGTTGCCACTTACTAGACGTGTTTTACACAAAAATACCCAGGGACCCTTTTTTAGTTGCCCCGATTGCTGCTTTCTAGCTAAAGTGGCCGCTTGCTAAAGTTGGGAAAAGTAGGCAAAATCCAGGTTGCTCAAACATTTTAGCTAATTTCTTCATAACGAAGAGTGATTTCATGATAATTAAAAAAGGGTCCCCAGCTATTTGATAGCAGAATCAAATGATGTAGCCGATGCCTTACGAAAAAAATTACTTTAGTCTGCAAAAAATCTGGAAGATTAAAGTACTTCGAAAATCCAGGAAAATAGTTTCCGAAGACTGAATTTAGGTTCATAGCATTCATTAGAAAGAGAAAATATAAAGCTCCATTTTGATATAAAAATCATTTCTTAACTACAAGTAATGAATGAGCAATAAAGGTTCAAAGTTGATGTCTCCAAAAGGAATCACCACCTTAACTGGATTGAACCTGGACTCTAAAAATTCATCTTGTTTTTGGACACATATGGGGTTATACCCAAAAATGAGCGAAAACGGTGACTATAAAATTTGGTACCCAGCGACCCCCCCCCCTTAAGCAGGCATCTTCAAAATTTCTGAATGTGTTACAAAGGAAAAAGTTATGTGAACATTGTTTATACTATCAAGTAGCAACTAGCAAGTTCAATTTACAGAAACAGAAAAACCGCAGCCTAAAACATAGTACATACTCAATTGGCCAAGGACCTCGACTGGAACACAAGAAAGTCTTCAATGTTTCCCAGTCAAGAGAAACGTTCTGTTTTGCAAGCTTTCGGTCCTTTGTTGCGGCAACATATCGCTTCCTTTCGCCGTCCAAACCATTGCGATAACTATCCAACACTTGAGTCTAAAATAATAGTAATATTTTGGTTTCTCCAATCATTGATGTCGTCAGTCCCTAACTGTATCTATGCACACCAGCTACCATACCATACCAGCTTCCGCGAGGAAATACCTTAGAATCCAAGCTATGAACCCAATTAGCACCCTCAAAACAGTCATCATTAAATTTCTGCTTCCATCTGCTGCTATGGTCGGATAACTTTACCCATAGTTATAGTACCCATATACAATAAACTAACCTTAAACTTCAGTTGACTGTCGCCAACAGCTCTGTTGTGCTTATGTCGATAAACCATAACCTGCTCATAACATTCATTCCAAAAGTGGTTCATATCTGCCAACATCTGTTGCTGAAATCGTTCCTTGTAGCGATTTCCTAACGGTCTCACCTGCAATAACCATACAATTCCTGCATTATTATATTGCTTTGAAAAATATCAATTTCTTGTACTGGTGGAATCAATAATAAGTTAATCTAAATTTATGGCTGAAATCAAAAATCTGAACATGCGTAAGCAGAGCATCTACCAACCATTTTGCTCATAAAATCTCTCCAATCCTCCGAACGAATCAGACTCCAGAAGTCTTCATGTGCCAGAGTCTCTGCGGCCAAATTTGGCAAATATCGTCCAACCTCCAAAACATCGTTTTTGCTTATTAAGATGCAACGAATTAAGGGAACCAAGGATGAAATCTGCTGCTGATTTTGGCCTAAAACAGCTAATAAATGGCAACAAACTTCGTCGAAGATAAATGTTATACCATCACCTATATACGTATTTATGTAACAAATTATGCTTCAAAACATGAGTAAATCCTAGTAAAGATTTTTAAAAGAAACCGAAAACGGTTAAAGCCACAGTTATAAGCAAGTAAACCAGGCAATAAATAGAGGTCAAATTTAAGCTGGGTTTTCTTTAGTGGGGGGGGTGGGGGGTGCCCCCACTTTTTGGGTTCCCCCCCACTCGACCCCTTCCCCCCCCCCACTTTTTTGGGCTTCCCCCCCCCACTCACTATAAGGTGCCCAGAAAATGCCAAATTTTTAGGATTTTTGGTCAAAATTTTCAAAAATTTTCCGGCTTCGCCGGAATTTTTTGGTTAAAAATCGTCTATTTTAGTACTAAATCTTGATTTTTGAGCACTTTTTAGCTTAGATGTAGCAGTATACGTAGAAAACACGCAATTTTTACCGCATTTTTAGCATTTTTAGCCCATTTTATTTTCCCCCCCCCACTTCTGGTCTTCCCCCCCCCCCCACAGTGGGGGGGGGGGGATCCCCCCCCACTTCCCCCCCCCCACTTTTTTTGGGATAGAGAAAACCCAGTTAAGTATGAGCATAGCTAAATTCAATCAACTAAAAGCGACGTTTTAGTAAAATACAAGGACAAGAAGCTTACCGGCGACAGAATTAGCTATTTTAGTATCGAATAAGGCTAAGCAGGCACAAAGGCACTCAAGACTAACATCTTGCGACTGAAGCAATTCATGCAGTTTTGCGGCAGCATACACAGAGATCTACAACAAAATATGACCAGAAGTTTTACTAGCAGCTTAACTGAAATCAAACACTAACTAAAGTCTGACACAAAAATGTGTGTACAAAATCTGTAAGGCCTCCAGTGAACTCAATATACGTCGTAACCCCATATAACCATATATTTTCGGAATCCTTGCAGCGAGACAAACATTTTTATAAAATTTAAAATTTTTTAAAATTTCAACAATTTTAAAATATCGGTTTTTCGGGGAATTTTTTCGGACCGTGCAAGCTATTCAGCTCATTCTTTCACAAAAATTTTCCCGTCCGAAGACGCATCGATTGACACAAGAACGAAAAAAATCGGTTGAGAAATAAGCATTTTATTCCAAAATTTCATTTTTCCATTTCCTTTGATGTTTGCCGCTTTTTGCAAGTTTGGTTTTGCTAGTTTACACTGCTTCATTCAAATCACGGCGGCAACATCAAAGAGAGCCAAAAACCAGCTGAAATAAGGGATATTGTTTAAAAATTCATTGCTGGCGCAATATAACTCGTAGCAACAAAAGCTTTATATCATTGGATTCAGCTCAGCTTGAATTTTATGATTATATTATTTTTACTCACTTTTGCCAGAATTGCTATGTCGAAATTTTGGGTCAAAAAGTGGTATTTTTCAAAAAAATCGATTTTCAAATTTTGAAATACCACATATATCAGGTGAAAGCGGGCGCCTAGGCGGTCCTGAAAATCTAATCGAATAATTTTTCGGGTGAGCGAGTCGCAAGTAATAACCAGTCAAAGTTGCAAAAAGCGGCAAACATCAAAGGAAATGGAAAAACGAAATTTTGGAATAAAATGCTTATTTCTCAACCGATTTTTTCGTTCTTGTGTCAATCGATGCGTCTTCGGACGGGAAAATTTTTGTGAAAGAATGAGCTGAATAGCTTGCACGGTCCGAAAAAATAACCCGAAAAACCGATATTTTAAAATGTTTGAAATTTTAAAAAATTTTAAATTTTATAAAAATGTTTGTCTCGCTGCAAGGATTCCGAAAATATATGGTTTTATGGGGTTACGACGTATATTGAGTTCACTGGAGGCCTTACAGATTTTGTACACACATTTTTGTGTCAGACTTTAAATCATTAATTCAGATTTTTCAACTCCTACCTATTCTTCAGAATCGGTACAGTGCAACAAATTTCATCATTTCAAATTACTAAATGTATTTCTCAACCTGCTAATTTACAAGTAACTTGTTCACATGGAAATCAGAATTGAACTGGTGCTGTTATGAAATTTCAAAAGCTGATGTAGTGTAGAAACAAATGTTATGTTGTTGTTGTTGTTCATTTCCGGGCTCCATCAGCTTAGAAAAGCTACAAGAGGACACTTCGGCATCTACTGGCCCAGCACACGTCTTTGCATAGTCAGGTCCACACATCGGAGAATCCGGGATGGAAGTGATGTGGGGGGTTGGACCCAACCGCTCGGTAGCATAATTTGAGGACTCCAGATGCTTCAGTGTTAACCCAACACAGTCGTGCTCCCGGGAGTTTGGAACCCATTTGCGACGTTGACCAGACGGATGCCAGGGGGCACCTGTGGGGATCTCCATTTGATGGGGTCCGTGTCCATCGGATTTCCCACGGAGGTGGTTCCAAGCCCCCCAACAAATGTTATCATCTCCCACAATGCTGGCATTTTTTAGTGGGGGTGAGGTGGGGTGGGCCCCCTTACTTTTCCAAAGCCCCCACTTTTTTGGCAGCCCCCCAATTTCATCCCTCCCACTTTTTTGGCAGCCCCCCCCAATTTCGTCCCTCCCACTTTCATCCCCCCATTTTTCGGCAAGCCCCCCCCCCACTTTTGGGGGGCCGCCCAAAAGTGTCGAAAAATTCAAGGCCAAATTTTCAAAAATTTTCTGAATTTTTAGCTAATTTATGGACTTTATAAGTTAATTTTAAGTTTAAAAACAGGGATTTTTGTGTTTTTATCTAAAAAATGCTAATTTTTCACTAAAAATTTTGGTATTTTATACCTTGGACTCGCCCCCCCCCCCCACATTTCGAACCACTCCCCCACCCCCACTTTCAAAACCCTAAAAAATGCCAGCAATGTCACTAGCAAACCGAATACAACATAGCAACGCACTAAAGTCTGACCAAAAAAATGTAGGGAGCGAAATTGTTTTGTTTATACTGATTTATCGGTACATTTTTGCTGCAGCAATGTATATATTTTCTGAACCGTCATGGCATGAACTTTCTTTTGGTTGAAAACAAATTGAAAAAATTAAAATTCATCAAAAGAAGTCGATTTTTTAAGTTTTGAAAGATCAGTAGATGTCAGGAACTAGTCGTTCGGTGGAAAATTAGCCCATGTCCCAAGCATATTGAATTGAATTGAATCATATTGAAATAAGCTAATTTCGTCAAGAATTGCGATAGTTATTCAATTTTTTTAGATTTTCAAAATCCTTTGATCTTTGCCGCTTTTCCAACTTTGACTGGCTATTACTCTCGACTCACTCAATGGAAAAAATTTTCAATTGATTTCCAGGACAGCTTACGTGTCAGCTTTCATGTGATTTATGTAGTTTTCCAAAATTTGAAAATCGATCTTTTCGAAAAATATTTTTTGACCCAAAATTTCGGCAATGCGAATTCAGCAAAAGCTAGTAAAAGTAGCATGATCATAAAGTTTAATCTGAGCTGAATCCAACGCTATAAAGTTTTCGTGGTTATGACCAATGTTGCACCCGCAACGAATTTTTAAACAATTTCGCTTTTTAGCTGGTTTTTGGCTAGTTTACACGATTTGCGGCAAATCAATGCAACATAGCACAACTTGTTAGAAATCAGCCGAGATAGGGAAATTGTTTAAAGATTCATTGCGGAGGAAATATAAGTCGTAGCCACAAAAACTTTATATCGTTGGATTCAGCTCAGATTAAAGTTTATGATTATGCTACTTTAATTCGCTTTTGCTGGATTCGCATTGCCGAACTTTTGGGCCAAAAAAGTTGTATTTTTCAAAAAAATCGATTTTCAAATTTTGAAAAACCACATAAATCACATGAAAGCTGACACGTAAGCGGCCCTGGAAATCCAATTGAAAAATTTTTCCATTGAGTAAGTCACGAGTAATAGCCAGTCAAAATTGGAATAGCGGCAAAGATCAAATGATTTTGAAAATCGAAAACATTGAAGAAATTAGCTTATATTTGGGATTCAATATGTTTGGGAGTTTGGGACATGGGCTAATATTCCACCGAACGACTAGTTCCTGGCATCTACTATCTTTCAAAACTTAAAAAATCGACTTCTTTTGATGAATTTTAATTTTTTCAATCTGTTTTCAACCAAAAGAAAGTTCATGCCATGACGGTTCAGAAAATATATACATTGCTACAGCAAAAACGTACTTATAATTCAGTATAAACAAAGCAATTTCGCCCCCTACATTTTTTGGTCAGACTTTAGTCTACTTTTATCCTATCAACAGTAAACGCTATCCAGCTATCGATCGTCCGTTTACAAGCAACTTTAGACAAGCAACCGTTTACAAAAAATAGAGTTTGTATATACGTATATTACAAGCCAGAAAAAGTATTTAGTAGTAAAAAGCTTGCTACTAACCTCTATTTCAAGGGCATCACAAATACACACAGCAAAAATATCCACAATATAGGGCAGAACATGCTTCTCTTTCAAAATGTCAGGCAAGCCGACTACACTGCTTACATGTTCCAGAAGCTAAAAACAGTACAAGTAAAAAGAAAGTTGTGTACCACCGAAGGTCCGAAACATTTGAATTTTGAACCTGCCTAGGTGAACGTCTGCCAACCGAGAACATTTTATTCTCAAAAACCCAGTTAAAGTCTCCTGAAAAAACACTAAACAGCAAATAACTGTTTATACAAATTTATAAGCAAACCAAAAAGATTATTCGTACTCGTTTGCCAAACTTCTGCTCCGATTTCTCTGAGGAGCAAGCAAAATCGTGACTCCACTTCAACCATTCAATGCACGAATCTTTAGTCCCCTGGGAAAGACCTAAAATGTAAATTCCATTACCCAAGATAACAATACTGACTGATAACTTACTTCGTTTGATCAGTCACCGAGTAACCAATGGTTTCATCCGGCGCAACACAATTTCAAAACTGCTGAAGCACCTGAGCTTATTCTAGTAGTGGTGTGGAGGCCAGGGGCGCATTTAGGGGGAGCCTCCCCCGAAACATGACGTAAAATAAAAATTTTATGATCAGCGCGCAGCGCGGACAGAACATTTCAAAAACGTCAGCGTCTTCGGGGCGAAATTGACTTCATTATACTTAATTTAACCTTATTTCACCTTTCAGTGAAAGTAGAAACTTTTTAAGATTTTAAAAAATTTTCGCCAATTTTTTGTATAGTTCACGCTTATTTCTGCATTTCAAACCTTGTTTTCGCAAATTTTTAACTTCTGGGGGGTTTCGCCCCCAGACCCCAAAATTTTTCTGAGATCCGCTCCCCGCGAACTAATTTTATATGTGCGCCAATGGTTGAGGCCCTCCAAAAATCTCTCCTCCAAGTTCGCTGCCCAAACAATAGGATGCCCCTTTAAGTACCAAGTTTGGCCCTAGAAAATTCGCTCAGTAGGCAAAATTTCCGGCTTCGTTGGAAATTTTCACTTAATTATTATGTTTTTGACCACTAAATTAGCCTTGCCTCTCGCACTCTCCCTCCCAAGAAAAGCTCGCCAGAATAAGCCCTCAGCACACTGGAGCATAATCGTTGCCTCTTCTATCACTTTACATTAATTAAACTTTAGCAAATTTTCTAACCGAGCATTTTCAAGAATTCCTGGACAGTTTTGACTGAGTCTGTCTTACTACTTGTTCAGAAAAATGTACGTAGCGTTCACTGCAATTTTCTGAAATTTTCACAATAAAAAGCAATGTGACACCAACAAACCAACAACGTTCCGCGATAAAGATAATTTTATGTATATACGTACCTTTCTGCTTTACATCAATATAAGCCTGTTGAAGGCACAATTCCAACACTTTCCTGTAGACCAGCAGATGTGATACAATCAGCTTTCTCTGACAGGCCAGCATATTCAGGGCGGCAAAGATGAGTCCCCGTTCCGACCATTGCTGTCTCTTATAACCGACCACACCCTTCTGCATCACAGTGAAGATCAAGTTAAGGGTCAACTGTAACAGTTCCTCTTCCTTGCTTTGCGCTCCGGATGGTATTCGGACACGGCCGGCTAGCGGGCCACCGCCCAAATCTCCCACCGACCGTACCGCCTGTTCCTTCTCTCCAGCCTTGTCCTGTTGCTGTTTCAGGTACTGTTCCATCGTTTGCTCATCATCATCATAGATCATGGGGGGCCGGGGCGAATCCAGTTGTTGATCCCCACCACCCACACTGCTGCCACCGCCGCTCGTTCCGGTACTGGAGGATTTTCGATGCTGCTGAAGCGTTAGCCTGGGAATGGTTGCCGACGACAGAGATGACCCTATTGAGGAACAGGACGGTCGTTTTCCTTCACCATCTTTCGGAGGCTCCGGCCCGTCTGGTGTGGTGGGAGTATTGGCAGAGACGAGCACTGTTGGTGTTGCTGGCGCAGGACCAGCACTGAAAACAGGTCGGTGCTGTTCAGGCAACTCAAACGGCTCTGAATTATCATCCCCGCCTTCAAAGTCCAATCGGAACGGATCATAGTCTAGGGATGCCTCCAGAGTAGATCGGCCCAGACCGGTTGATCGTAGGTATGTCCTGTTGCCAGCCGACGAGGACAGTAAAAGGTTGGTGGCATTCAGCTGATTGCCAATTTCAGGTCGTTCTGAACCTGTCACGTTGTCTGGGGCCTCCTCAACAGAGGGAGAGGGCAGCTCCTCTCCAGAAGAGCTTGCCTTGGTTGACGCATCAAAATCATACTCTTCGTCGTCATCACCCATTTCCGCTTCCAACGCTGGCTCAAACCCATCTCCACAGTCCGGCTCGCTGAACACCGCATTCAGCATCCCACCAAACGGTCCGCCCTGAGCGCCCATTCGAACAGAGCGTCGATTTCCGCCAGTATCATCCAGACAGCCAGCAAACGTCGCCAAGTCCAGATCGGGCGAAAAGGCAGCCTCAGTGAAGGACAGGTCCAACTGATAATCCAGGTGCCCTGGCTTCACAATGCCCATAGGGTGAGTGGCCTTGGTCGAATCGGAAATACAGGAAATCGGTTTCTCGTCGCCGCCACTCACAGGTGTATCGGCTTGATCAGCACGAGAGTCAGACTTCTGTTCCTGGTAACTGAGTGACATATTTCCCTTGGTTAGAAGGCCAACCAGCGCCTCCTGCCAAGAATAGCATTTAGCCAATTCGGCTGGAGCCTCAGATCGGAGATACAGCACTGTTAACACCTACAATACAATAGGTTATTATCTTTAAAACACTTTTACAAATAATATTTACATATTTACATATCATTGGCGGATCCAGGTGGAACGGGACAGGAGGATCCCAAGGAGGAGCTTTCCCCACACGGAATTGGAAGCGGGCGTGGAAGAATTTTTGCAGTTGTTTTTCAAACCTTTTCCAAATTCTTTTCATTTGAATAGACAAAATGTTATCCAAAATATTCCGCATCTTAAGGCACGATATAGAAATTTCAGTAGTGAACAGATGGGTGCGTTTCAAATCTTTTCTACACAAAAATCGTAATAATAATAATCTGCTATAAATCGTTAGAAAATAAGCGTTGGGCGCTGTTTTGGTTTTGTGCCCTTTTAGTTTTGCTGCTTAATATTTCCTACTTTCGAATCGCAACGAGCGGGAGCG
Organism: Trissonchulus latispiculum; assembly: GCA_030248195.1. Taxonomy (NCBI): domain Eukaryota; kingdom Metazoa; phylum Nematoda; class Enoplea; order Enoplida; family Ironidae; genus Trissonchulus; species Trissonchulus latispiculum. The sequence continues at coordinate 17,599 of JASAND010014287.1, forward strand.
GCTCAGCCTTCTCATAATATAGACACTATTAGCCAAAAAATAAACGTATATACAGGTAGGTAATTATACGTATTTATTTCCACAACAGAAAAAAGTTTAGTCTTAGAGCTACCTTTCTGCAGACGTCAATTTTCGCAAGCAATGAAGCATCCTTGAGCAAATGCAGAAGGCCAATGACGTCAGGAAACGACACAATAGAATCTGTAAGCACACAATTGATGTCAGCATAATAATAGGTTGGTATAAACAAATTCAGTCAAGTCAAAAAGATTTTTAGTGTACACGAAAAAATAAAGATACTGGATAACTGAAAACGCAAATAATATTCCTTAGATGGCTTTCATAGACAATTAATACTTTCAGAAGTCCTGATATACAATTAATAAGAAAAGTCAGAATCACAAACAAAAACAACAGACCGGGTGACAATATCAAATCGGCCAAGCCCACAACCATGTCGGACAGAATTTCACGAGACTGCAGGGAATGAAAAATCCCAGAAAATCCAACACCAATCAGTCGCATCTGATTCTTATTTTTATTGGACGTTTTCGCATTCTGAAGGACACCAGAGATCAGCTAAAATAGAAATGCAAGAATTTATTATAATTAAGTACGATTCCCGGTTTAGTTTGCAGTTAAATGAATATTGAACACAAAGAATAGTTGGATTGCGCACCTGAAATACCGCGGAAACGATGGCATTGGAATGAGATTTAGCACAAAGGAATGCGTAGAGGTGAGGTCCAAGACTTGGCTCCAGCATCAGCAGACAAAGTTGATCACAGGTTGCTGGTTTCTCCAAAAACTCCAACAACAGCTTCAAACAACCCTCCTTCTAAAATAAAATAAAAATCCAGTTACACTTGTAATTTAACGTAAATAATGCCATATGCATTAAACAACACTGTCAACAAATACGTACATGAAAACGAAAAGAAAGACCCAAGGAAAACATCATCAGGAGCTACGAATGCTGTGGCAACTATGTTGGGCTTTTTACAGTTATCCACATCAACTTTGTGGGGTCCCCTTATTCAGTCGATTCCCCAACTTGGCACACTCTGCTTTTACAGAATAGGCGAGAAGGCATCTGTTACCAAGAGTTCCTATTTTCATTGCTTGTGTGACGTTTGTCATACTCTTATTGACACCTACTGTTTAAGGTGCTGGTATCCTTTTGTGCAGTGCTTTTGTGGTGATTTTTCGAAACGCTATAACTTTCGCAATTTTGGGAGTTGGAAAGAGCTTTATACATCGTTTTAAAGCTTATAATCTGTACATTAACATGAGCTTACGAAACTAGCAAAATTGGCAAAAAATAGCAAAAAACTTCCGACATGCTGACATCTGACAGACTGAATATAGACCAAAAATTTTTGAACATCGATTTCTCAAAACTGTAGAATCGGCCAAAATTTTTTCTTGTGCCATGATATGAAGGACATGTGAGCCGAGGGACTTTTTTTTGGATTTGGCTCAACAAGTCTCAGTACTCCAGAAAATCCGGCAAATGCGCGATGACACGAAATTTCGCAACTTTCTATTCAGTTTTCTCACAACTGGAGAAGTTATAGCTCAAACCAAGAAAAATGTCCCTCCACAATAGGGCGAATTTTCATTTAGCCAAAAATTACGCGAATCCATTGGGCAGTTTTTGAGAAATCAATGTTCAAAACAAAAAAAATCGCAATTTTGCCAAAATGGTTTTTCGGCGAATTCCCTAGCTTAAAGCAACGAACTCCAGCGAATAGGTATTGATAAAAAGCGCAATTGGACGGTGTATCGATTGAGTATAAATAAGCCGAAATTGTCTGTAAGATTTGGCAGTAATTTTGAAAAAACTGATTTCGTCAAAAATGACCATGTTTTGACCCCAAAAATCGTTTTTGGCGTATACTGCCTTAACCACTAGAGGTAGCTCAAAAGTTGTAAAAGCAAATATATTCATTTTGGTGCCCTCTTTCCAGCCATAACAACCAATCCGGTGTAGCGACTATGTACTGCGAGAAGAAGGGCTAAAACCAAAACTTTCTTATATTTTCACCTAAAAATCCGGGACTGGTCCCAGAATGTTAAAGAGCACGAAAATAATGTATTTGGAAAGTTTCATCCACTTTCATAAAGAATTGTAGTTTGTAGGGTCGAATTTACACAAAGCGATACCAGCACCTTAAAACAAAGTTCTGTACTAACAGCAGTAGAAAATCAACACATTAAAAACTCTTTACCAGCTCATTTTCTTTAACAGTGAATAGAAATTTGAGCAATGCGTGTAGATTATCGTAACTGATATGGCGAGAGATCAAAGACTTGATCAATGTCCAAATGGAATTGCGAATGATTGTCAAATCTTCTGAACAGTGATGATTGCCACGTCTGAAATAGAAAAACAGTCTAAACCTTAGACTCTGACGACACACTTTCAAAAATCTCATTTGGAGTTAGCAACTGTTCAAGTTTGATTACATAAGTGAAAATAGACAGCGAAACTGGAGTTCAATCATGTTGAAATCGCAATTTTGATGTGAATTTAGTTTAAATTAAGGAAAAAATCAAATTTAGTCGCCATCTAAGATGAAGAAACTGAAAAACGACCGGATTAAGAAATAAATAAAATATACCCAAAATATGACCGTAGATGATCAAGGAAATAAGTCAAGCCAAACTCAGCAAGAATGTGCCGCTTATTTTCCTTCGTAATTGTCACCAGATACTGAATGTGTCCTTTAAACAAAATTATTACGTCAAAGCATACACATACGTGCTAAATAAATAAACACGAGGAATGTTCAATTTAAAAGTACTACCCAGATTTTAATTTTAGTTTCTAAACCCCCCCCCCCCTGGATCCGCCCCTGGACCTATGGTCATATCTGTTCATAGCAATGATAAAGACAAAACTATATTAAAACAAAATTTAACAGAGAAACTTAGTTTATACCAATGCAAACTGAAAATTCGGATTTGGACCAGATTCCAAGATCAAATAATACGTGACGATAGAAGGAGGTCAGGAGCTCTTCATCGTTCACATTCTGTAGCTCATTGCATAAACTTTGAACTGTGATAAGAACCTGTATGTTCATGAATTCAGGTGGGATCTAAAACGTCGTACAAACAAAATGTGACGGTATAATGTATATATTGTATAATGCAATGTATTCATTCAGTCAACTGAACAGTGCTTATTATAGCTGGAAGATCCCAAACTTTGAAATAAATCTAGTACCAAATAAATCTAGCAAAGCTGTCACAGTTCAAAAACTACTATCAAAGTCCAGAAGAAAAAACGTAAACTTCACTGACTAAACTACAGCATGAACACACTTTTTGGAACAATAATCCCATCACAGGAAATCCATTTGTCAGCAAAAGCCGATCTTTGCGGAACTTTGGTTCCCGAAGACAAATCAAGCACAGGGACAGATAATATTCCAAACAATTCTTGGCTTAAATAAAAAAGTTTTAGACGGTGTGAGATGGTTCCTAAATTCTTAGTATAAATAAAGCACAGAGCGACTACCTTAAAGCTCGATCATCTAACGACCTATTGCGTTCGCAAAGCGTCTGTTTCGAGCTTTTAAACACAGCTGCGAGGGGAGTGAGCCGTTAGCGAACAGAGCTCGACACAGTTTCAGATAACCGAGAGCCTGCCGACTGCCACCTGTTACCTATTGATGCATAGGCAAAGAGAAAAGGTTAGAACGATAGGTACCAATTCAAGACCATACATATAGGCCAATAAGTGACATAATATGATACATGCATAAAACATCCTTGGGTTGCAATTACCCTGTACATGCTTGCTACCCAAAACTGAGGATACGATGGATAACACATGTGAATCACTCACTACGATGGCTACAGACACAGTCATACAAGTTAGGTGCATTCACTCGCTGACCACTCTGCCAGACTGATACTAGCATCCTAAAAGCTATAGATTAAGAAAGCCTATTTGTCAATTGTCCGACAAACGTTCGTACTTTGGCTCATTTCATCTTGTAGACAATCCTCTTGCAATGTTAATTCGCAAAGAAAATGCAGGGCTGGCAAACCGCCGATGCCAACCAAAGAATCCTAAAAAAGGGCGACAGTAAAATCCGCTTAATAAAAATATTAGCCTTAGGCACGCAAAAGTCGAGCTTAACACAAGAATCAGCATTACGTTGCTATTTACTCAGCAAAACTTAGCTGCTATACAAGTGTCACTAATATTTATTGGAATCAACAAATTTTTAACAGTACACATACAGGAATACCTTAATGCTATGCCGAGTGCAATGCTCAGCAGAGACGTAACCATCCAAAAGTCGGGAAGGAGAGAGATCATAACACAGATCGTTTCCGCTCAAATTCACAGCCTAAAGCAAAAAGTATGTCGGTGTAGATCGGTTATATGTATTATGATCATCCCATATTGAACTCTTATATAATAATTTGTACCTGAAATATTTAGAAGCCGTTTTTAAATAAAATCAAAGCGAAAAGAGATGAAAAGAAATGGAAACGCAAAACAGTGGCCCACCCAATAAAACACCCATGGGAGTTTTTTCGAGGGTGGGCGGTTTTTTGGATGACAAAAATGAAATCTAAAATTGCCGATTCCAAACAAACGCATAATACGGTAGGGGAATCGTTTCCTTAAGCACAGTAGATAGACACAGTACTTACCATAGCACTATAATGTACAAGCAACTTGGAAGCAACTTCATCCGGGAGATCATCAATGTTTAGTCCTAAAACAAACAATTAAAACATTACTTAAAGGTACTAACTACCTACCATAAGCCTTTAGACTAATTATCGAATCAGCGAATAGAATATATACACATTTAATTGAAAGCATTTATTCAGTTCAAGGTGAGATCATCCGAGACTTTCCGTTGAGTTATCCAACCGAAGGAACCTCCGATGAGTTAACGAACCGAGCATACCTAGCATGTTTCGCACATGATAGTGTAAAAGTTTCTTGCACCATTTGACATTACCCACGAGCTGAATGTTTACCGCAGTGGAAAATGGCCTCAAGTTCAGGTTGCGGGAGAGCCTCTGAAAAGACGGCCACAGCCCCGACGTAGCCGCGCAACGCCGACGGAGTGCCCCAGACATCTCGCTGAAGGTGAACCGGAATGACAGACACATTGGCGCCACTGGCGGAGTCAGAACTCTACAAATATGAAAACAGTTTCCGAGACTGTGCTTTCAGACAACAACAGTAACCGACAGATAGACGAAATATATAATGCGCAAAATCATAAAAACACAAACGGTTGTATCACACCGCCGACTTGATTTCTCTATCATTATTACAGAATAAACTGAATCATATCCAAACCAAAAAATGTATATACATCGCTAGGCCTAAGCGGATTCACGAGAGATAGGCTCCGACCGCTCATCCCCTTTGAACCGACAGTCCAAGATGGTAAAGATTCTGAACTTCCACAGCCCAAGCGACAGTAGGAAAATGGCTAAAATACAAACAGCAACGAAATTACAAACTAGACAACCCTAAAATCTTACTTCAACAAAATATTTCACTGTTCTGAAACAAATACTACTAGAGTAGGAAACAAGCTTGGCTACGACGAAGAGCTTGGCATGCACAACATTATGCATCACTTGTAACGACTGCAAAGCATACTTCTGTTAAACCGGGCAATTTCATTGAAACAGACGCTTTCTGTACTCCATCAATGTGAACCGTAACAGATCCAAGGCCAAAAGGACGACGTGACGGTACAGCTGTGATGGTTATGGTATGCTGAAAAATAGCCTCCTCACATCGAGATCAGTCTAAGTATGCAAGGAAATAGAGGTTGTGAACTAACTCAGATACACTTCAACCGAATTTCTAATTATCACCACGGGAAACACATCAGTACTGTATAATTTTGCCAAAGCTTAGCAACAGCAACAGCAGCTCACTGGCCGACAAAAAATTTCAAAGCAAAAGCCATTTCTTGAACAGATATACAATACACACACACTCCAAAACACGCTTATAAAGCAAAAAGTATTCGCAATATCTGTGGCTTAGTCATTTCATCTCAAAAAATTCAAAGTTCAAAGCAATCAGCTCTTTCATATTAACATTACATAAAATTTACCCATCTATGGTTTCCCAGCTGCCAGTCTTTGACGGTAACACACTGACATTCCTTACGAGTTATAACGGCAACTACTAGGCAGAGATCAGTTGTAAAGAATGCTTCAAAGCCGGTGTATATGTTGGTAAGGAGGCTACAAAAACCAACGAAAAACTAATCGTGCTATGAGCTAATCAAGATTTATGAAAACTTCAGGTCGTAGATAATTTTCGTTACATTAGAGCCACATAAAATTTTTAAGACCGGATTATTTTTTAATTTCGATTTCGGTAAATTTTACGTACTTTATAGTGCAAATTGACTATTTTAACGAGTTTATAACAAGCTAATAAAGAAATCTATCACTCCAGTTAGGTTGACACTGACCTAAATAAATGTCTGTGTTTGAGGCCATCCCTAGTAACAAAAGAGTCTTCATCACTTCGCTCCAGTTTCAGCGACAAATGAATTCCAAAGGAGGAGCCTGGCCATTTACGAATTCCTGGGATAACAATTACCTAAACAATCAAAACAGGTGTTGACAGCTAATAAACAGTAAAAAAACCATTGACTAGCACTAGAATATGCAGCTATATGCTAGTATACTAGTGTGCTGCAACAACTTAGGATTATTAATGCTGTAAAGACTGAAAAACAATACTGCCACAACGGATGAAAGAGCACAGAGCAAGTTTGAGCAAACATGTCAGCATTGGAAAATTTAAGTTCCATCGCCACAAAACATAAGCAGACATAGACGTTAGGCTAGGAGGAAACATGAGTGGATAAAAACAACGCGATTTGACGCGAAATTAACGATTTGCCCTTCCGAACGAAGTTCGGAGCAACATTTGTTACTGAAAGGGATACCCACTTGTTTTGGGCGATGTTGGTGGCTAGAAGGGGGACAGTGATTACGGGTGGGCAATTGTACCCCCTCCCCCGGTCCCCAAACTCCCAAAGTGGATCACTGTGCAGAAAGTTGTGGAGGGTAGTTGTTAACATGCCCCGTGTGTATACAACGAACTGACAGTGCCCCTAGTCACATTTATTCGTGTACTTTGCTACACGCTCAAAAGTGAACCGAAGAGTCCAACTAGAGCTCATAATTGTCTGGACTTAGTACTGACAAACTGTCAAGAGACTATAGGTAACGTTCGAGTCTGTGATCCTTTTTTCAATTCCGACCATGAAAAATTTGAGTTTCTGGTAATCTGTGAAGAGCATAAACGTGAAGAAAGAACTTCTCGATATGATTTTTCTAAGGCAAACTATGAAATGATCTCTGCATACATTTGCTCTATAGATTATGTGGAAATCTTTTCCGGAATTGAGGATGTAGAAACTATATGGAGCGTGCTAAGGTTTTTTTGTTAGATGCCATCGAAAAATATGTGCCAAAGAAAGTCTTAAGTTCTAAGTTCAGAAAACCTTCTCAAGAAATACAAAAATTATGTGATAACAAACGCAAACTGTGGAATAAGTTTAAGACTTCTGGTGATAATAGGTATAAAGATAGGTGGAGAGATATTTGTAGGCAACTTAAGGACAAAGTTTTTAGAAATGAGTTGTCTTTCGAGAAAAAAAGCTTTATCTAGTAAAAATCCTAAAGGATTTTTGGAAATTTGTCAATGGTAAACTTAGTGGTCGTGATAGCACACCTGTGTTAAAGCGCAATGATGTCTTAATTACTGATGAAGTGAGTATATCTGAAGAATTCAATAACGCTTTCTGTAGTGTATTTACAGTCGACGACGGCAGACCTATTCAGGTTAACTATCAGCCGCAAAATTTACTCGAGGATATTTTACTCTCAAATGAGGAGGTGCTAAAGCATACTAAAGACCTCCAAGCAAAATTAAGTTGTGGCCCTGACGGAATACCACCTAAATTTATTAGAAGTTTATCCAATGAGCTAGCGCCTGTTTTGCTTGTATTATACAATCTTTCTCTTCATACTACAAACATACCCTTAGAATGGAAAGCAGCTGATGTTGTGCCTATTTATAAACATAAGGGTTCTAAAACTGATCCTTTGAATTATAGACCTATCAGTGTGACTTGTGCTATTATGCGAGATTTGGAGCGATGTGTTAAGCCACATCTACTAAACTTATTAGTTAAAAATAAAATCCTTAGTGAGCACCAACACGGTGGTCTTAGTCGTAAGTCAACTGTTACACAACTCTTGCAATGTCTGGTAAATTGGGGTAAAGTTCTTGATACTAAAGGTTGTAAAATCATTGCCTATCTTGATATTCAGAAAGCTTTTGACACAGTTCCTCATTGTAAATTACTACAAAAACTGAGATCTTGTGGTGTTCGAGGAAGTCTTTTAAAATGGTTCCAAAATTACTTGGACAATAGGAAACAACGAGTGAGAGTGAATAACAAATTTTCCTCGTGGAAATCTGTCACTAGTGGTGTTCCACAAGGTAGTGTACTTGGACCTATTTTCTTTCTCGTTTACATTAATGACTTAATTATGGGTATACGGCATAGTGCCATTAAACTTTTCGTCGATGATGCAAAACTCTATATTACTGTAAATAATCAAGCTGATGTTCATAAATTTCAAGAGGACCTGGATTACATAGTAGCTTGGGGAGGTAATGATGCCCAATTACAGTTTTCAGTACCGAAATGTATGTTATTTATTTTGGGTACGCCGCCAACAACTATTGATGTAAGCATGGGTAGTATTATGAAAAGTGGGGGTTTTGTTTGTTTTTTTTTGTATTTTTACGTCTAGTCTTGTAGAAGTTTCACAAATCAAAGACCTTGGTGTTTTGCTCACTTCTGACCTAAAGTTTAATGTTCATTGTGATAAAGTTATTGGTAAAGCTAGGACAGTCATTGGAGCTATTTTCAGAAATTTTAAGTGTCGTGATACAAAGTTTTTGCTCCAGATGTACAAAACTTTTGTTAGACCTCATCTGGAGTATGCAAGTCCTGTTTGGAGTCCAAAAACAGTTACCTCAATTGACAAAATTGAATCAGTACAAAGACTATTTACTAGAAAAATTCCTGAAGTTAGTAATCTTGCTTATAGGGACCGTTTGGCGTTTCTTGACTTACAATCTCTAGAACATAGAAGACTTGTTTTTGATTTGAAATTAACTCATCAAATTGTTCACCAATTAATAGATTTATCATTTGATGACTTCTTCACTTATGCGCTTGACACGGGTACTAGAAACTCAAATGGTCTGAGATTGAGGATCCCCTTTTGTCGAACTCAAAAATTTTCACACTTTTTTTTCAAATCATGTAGTTCCTGTTTGGAATGATCTCCCAGAAACCATACAAACATCTTCTTCTAATTCTAAATTTGTTGAATTATTGAAAGATATTGACCTGACTAAATTTTTAAAGGGTAATTCACTTAAATGACCGCATATTATCGTAAACTTAATTTTAGGTGCACTGAAGGGACAACTTGTCCTTATGCACCTAGTATATAGATTTGATTTAGGCTGTCTGGCATTGTTCTACCTTGTAATTGTGTGGAGTATATCCTATTGAAGGTCACCTCATCTCTGTGAACGTGGTCTGAGCCACACGGGGATGGGGCCGCCTGAAATAGGATATGCTTCACGGCGGTTCCGATTGACAAATATATTAAAGTCTTTTCGGGGGCTTCGCAGAAATATAGCATAGAGTCGGTGAAATCCTATATATATTATATACATATATTTACAGCTTAAAACAGATAAATGACTTTCGTCCTTTACAATTTCTTCTAATCTCAATAGAAATGACTTGCTTTTATTCTTATAAATACACTAGTATTGAAATGTACATTCGTATATATGTATAATACGTATGTATATACGTACAATGATGGTAATTTTGGATTTCGTGATTCTGATGCCAGTTTTCTGCGTCGCTTAGCGAAGCACTTAGGTGTGGAGCTGGCCGGGTGGTGGATAAACTACTTCTTCGCCTGTGTGTGTAAGGAGTCGTTTGGGTTTGATTTAAAAAAAGAGAGCTGACAGAGCTTTGGAATGGGACAAGATGCATAGTTCTGCTGCATTATCATAAAAGACATTTAGTTTGCTATAACTTCAGCCGTGGTCCTGTAACTTCCTGCTCGGCTGAGAGCGAAATCAGCTTACGTCTGTCTCCTTCTGAAGACAAAAGAAGGCACTGGGCTCGTTTGCGAGATCATCAAGGGAGACCGCTTGCAGCATTACATTCAGGAGACCATTTCGAAGAGCGACCTAAATAAATTAACAGTATTTCGACGCAGAAATCTATGAGAAAAACAGAAAACCGAGAACAAAAGTAACCAGACTTCAAAACATACAGTTTTATGTTTTTACTGTTTTCACACACGTTTTCATAGAAAAACACACTGAAAGTGTATTATGTCCAAATTTGAAAAACCCTGCTTGAAAATGACATCTACGCTGAATGGTAAATAAAATCTTCACTGACGGAAGCGACCTACATCCTTGCCCAACTTCTCCGGCTGAAGCAGACGAAAGAATGTTTGAAGCTCCTGGACAGAAACCGAATGAGACATCAACTGTTGTAAGAATGTTAAAAATTCTTCTAAAACAAGAAAGCAACCTGTATCAAAAAAGCAAGCAGAAAAACAGTAGCAAAAATTAGTAATGGATAAATCAATACAAGGAACAATAAACAAATATTTTAACAGCTGCCTGCCTGCCAAAGTATTTGCACGCAGAACAGATGTTCACTCCTTTCATTAAAAAACTTTCTCTCTCGTAAATTTGAAATTAAAAATAAAATTAAGTTTGTACATGGAAATACGAAGTTAGTACATAAATGAAGTCAAAACCATCACGTTTGACTTACTCATTATGATGGGAGACCATGTATGCTTGTGCAGTTCTAACGTATTTAGCACTACTTGAGTGCAATCCGCCAACCAACAGTTGTGCACATTATGGAGAGAGCCTCCAGCCAACTCAACCATGCAGTGTAACAGCCACATCTGTTCGCTGCTGTCCTCCAGAAAAGGCAACCATTTCAGCAGCACTGGCATCATTTCTGCATGCTGAATTGTGACAGAGTCTTCGGATACCTAAACAAAATCCAAAAGTTCAATAATAAATGTGAAGAAAAGGGATTACTGTAATCAAAACAGCTGGGTAATAAAACCAAATTATAGTGACTGACAAGATGGTACAAAACTGGCCTCCAAAAAGCTAAATACGGAAACAGTAAACAGGTTTTTGTTTCTTCAAAAAAGAGTTTATACTAAATAATGCGGACAAAACGTACCAAATGGAAAACGGTCTTCACCAAAGCATGGTCAGGATTCCGCATCACAACCAACAAGTTTGTCAGTCGTTCATAACCACCCATAGAATCGAAGTGTTGCTAAAAAGAGCCAAATGAATAAAGGAGAATCAGGAAAACAATTTGCAGTAACAAAAGCTATCGCAAAGAAAAGGTTAACTAAGAACCCAAAAATTTAAGGTAATACCTTAGCCTCCTTGCACAGAAAAAGGTAACTGAAAGCTTCCATTGCAGCAACAAACACCGGTTCCGAATCGACCTGAAAAACAACAAATTCCTTTCAAAACCTTACTAAAGTCACTTGATTCGAGCGCAGACATTGATTTTGCAAGACACAAAATCACAGCTATTTAAAGATGAAGCCTTTTGATAACAAAGATCTAAGAATGTTGTCCTATAAAATATTTTGTATATATATATATATGTATATATATATACGTATATATATATACAAGAACAAAAAGTGCTCCTTCGTCGCATGTAAAATACATATGAGTCTTCGTAGGCAGGTTGTACATAAGCAAAAACCAGCCTGTAAAATACATATGAGTTCCGTAGGGAGGTTGTAAATTAAGGAAAACAAGTTGCAACCGCTTAACATATGAGCCTGTCCTACAACGAGGCTCATATTGGCGTATGTCATAATACGAATAATTTGCAGATATATATTTTACTTTTATATAAATACATACTGCATAAAGCTTTTCATTACAAATTATCCTTCATATATATAATGTTGATCAGTCATTATAGTGTGCATATGCTCAATACGGTACGCCATGAGGCGCCCTGGCTCACAGCCAAGTGGGAACGCATTCTGCGTGTGTATAATGTGAAAGTGTTTCGAGAATGCATTAGAGGTGTGCCATAGTGTTTCAGGAAACATCAGGTTGCATGTACAGTTCAGCTTGAGCAGTCGTAGTTCACTTCAGTCCATTTCTTCTGGGCCATTACGTCTATTCATTTTTCCGTAATGTGGATGAAGCTGAGGTTCTTTAATGAGGCTTTAATGTGGAATGAACTGTGACGCCAATATGAGCCTCGTTGTAGGACAGGCTCATATGTTAAGCGGTTGCAACTTGTTTTCCTTAATTTACAACCTCCCTACGGAACTCATATGTATTTTACAGGCTGGTTTTTGCTTATGTACAACCTGCCTACGAAGACTCATATGTATTTTACATGCGACGAAGGAGCACTTTTTGTTCTTGTTTTCTATTATTTTATATATGTATGCTCATGAAGGTATGTATAGATATCTTTCAACAGTAGCAAGCAAGCCAACCACAGCACTCCACAACCACTTTGAGCATGCAGTTCTATGACAAATATTGCTCAGCTCGCTCAGGGCTTTCATTTGGTACCAAATTTTACCACTTTTGAAAAATTTCATTTTTGACAGAAAATCGCCTAAGTCCCCACCCCACCCCACCACAGCACTCTACAGCCACTTTGAGCATGCAGTTCTATGACAAAAGTTGCTCAGCTCGCTTAGGGCTTTCATTTGGTATCAAATTTGACCACTTTTAAAAATTTCATTTTTGACCAAAAATCGCCTAAGTCCCCACCCCACCCCACCACAGCACTCTACAGCCACTTTGAGCATGCAGTTCTATGACAAAAGTTGTTCAGCTCGCTCAGGGCTTTCATTTGGTACCAAATTTGACCACTTTTAAAAAATTTCATTTTTGACCGAAAATCGCTTAAGGGGGGGCTACTAAAATGGACTTGCCCCGACTTTGTCCGATTGGCCTACTTTTTGGCGAGGATATAGAGCATGGGTGTGGTCAAAAAAATATCGGGTACTGAGATCTTAGTTGCCTTCCAGCCATGTGCAGCCGCCGCGTTTATGTGCCCGACCCCCTATTTTTCGCAACTACCAACATAATTAATTAAAAATTTCTTTTGACTGCTAGGCCCAAGCTTCAAAGCTGTCATTCGCCAATATGATTTGGCACATATGTCCCTACCTGCAGAAAAATACTAGATGTCTGTATCTTATCTGCATCTAAGGGAATTACTCTTCAAAGTTGAAGTTTCGGCAAAAATTTAAAAATTTTTGGCTAACGAAAGGAAAATTTTATTACTGGTGCGAGCTATAAAGCTGTAATTTGGCATAGAAGGAGGCCCTATAGGAGTACTCATTTGTGCCAAATGGCAAGAGATTCTGCCGCGTGAAAAATTTTTTATGTCAACTTTAATCTTAAAAAATTGCCGAAACCGCCATTTTCAGTCTGTCGAATCCTGTGTAGAGGCTTTCTGCAGCCATAGAAGTCGCAAATCTTCACTAATCAAGCTGAAATCTTTTGTGGGGGTGTTTTCGACCTCGCTGAGTTCAAAAATCTCAAAAAATTTTAATTTGAAAAAATTTGATTTTTTCGATTTCTGCGCTACCATTGCCCAAAAAAGGCGTTTTAGGAAATTTTTGAAGATTAAAGTTGACATAAAAATTTTTTTACGCGGCAGAATTTCTTGCCATTTGGCACAAACGAGTACTCCTATAGGGCCTCCTTCTATGCCAAATTACAGCTTTATAGCTCGCACCAGTACTAAAATTTTTCTTTCGTTAGCCAAAAATTTTTAAATTTTTGCCGAAACTTCAACTTTGAAGAGTAATTCCCTTAGATGCAGATAAGATACAGACATCTAGTATTTTTCTGCAGGTAGGGACATATGTGCCAAATCATATTGGCGAATGACAGCTTTGAAGCTTGGGCCTAGCAGTCAAAAGAAATTTTTAATTAATTATGTTGGTAGTTGCGAAAAATAGGGGGTCGGGCACATAAACGCGGCGGCTGCACATGGCTGGAAGGCAACTAAGATCTCAGTACCCGATATTTTTTTGACCACACCCATGCTCTATATCCTCGCCAAAAAGTAGGCCAATCGGAAAAAGTCGGGGCAAACCTTTAGTAGCCCCCCCCCCCTTAAGTCCCCACCCCACCCCACCACAGCACTCTACAGCCACTTTGAGCATGCAGTTCTATGACAAAAGTTGTTCAGCTCGCTCAGGGCTTTCATTTGGTACCAAATTTGACCACTTTTGAAAAATTTCATTTTTGACCGAAAATCGCCTAAGTCCCCACCCCACCCCACCACAGCACTCTACAGCCACTTTGAGCATGCAGTTCTATGACAAAAGTTGCTCAGCTCGCTTAGCGCTTTCATTTGATACCAAATTTGACCACTTTTGAAAATTTTCATTTTTGACCCCATGACCTCCCACCGACCGGACCCTCCAGACGGCAAAGTGGAACCAGCACAGCAAGATGGGTGAGTCAGACGGCAAAACGGACACCGGGAATGAGCTGGGCGCACCAGAAAACCCCTATAGACAAAGTTTGGAGAGGCAAAGTAAAGCCTACTATGGACCTCCGGGAAGCGGTTACCGACATGACCCCTCAGACGGTCAAGTGGAACCAGCCCAGCAACTTGGGTTACTCGGGCAGCAAAACTGATAGCGGGAATCGATTCTCCGTCCCAAAAAACCTTTGTATGCCAAATTTGAGCCACCCATGTAGCAAAATAAGCGATAAAATTAAGTTCAAAGTTCGACCCAAAATTCACCAAATTTGGCCGGCCAGTACCGAAAAATTACGCACGAAGACGGAAAATCATATAGCATTTGAACGACCCCGATATGTGTACTGTTTTAACCATATAGTCAGTATTGCCCCATATATAGCCCAATCTGACTTATTAAGGCGCCTTTGAAGCATACTTTTTGGCCATTTTAGCGTTTTGGCCGACTTTGGCCCCCAGCCAAAAATTTTTTCCGGCCCTGGGAGGCATAAAAACTAGCTTATTTTCTTATTTTTGATTTGTACTACAAGAATATATATGGGTTTCATAGGCAAAAATTTTTCTATCTGTAGTTATTCAAGCTACAAAACCCCCTTATGAGACATCAAAAGCGAGAAACCGGAAAAAAACATCACTCTCGTAAGCGATTTTTGGCATAACTTTTTAACGGAAAGTGGTACGGGGATGAAACTTGGCGAATATACTAAACTCGACACGTACAATTTTTTGCGCACATAATCTGCGCAGGATCTGCGCAGCTTCTGCGCAGCCTTGTTTTACACTGTCATTCGACCATTTTCGCTCATATTATAGGGGTCGCTACCGCGACCCCTATGATATGCAACAACACAGTCCAACAACTAACTTCACACTGCATAGACACAGAGGTGAGCAACATAAGCAAGGACTCCAGGCCGTAAGAAGAAATGCAGCACAGTTTTACTTCCGGGTCAGAATCAATTAACATACGACTGAGCCTCTCTAAACAAAAACAATACAACAAACAATAACTGTGTAAGCCTATCAATAACAAATTCATTTAACTTTGAATTAATTACACTACATTTTGCACGTTCGGCACTTTGCTTAAGGTGCTGGTTCGGGTTCGTGTATTTTTGGGCTTTAAAAGCACAATTGTCGTTGAAATTTATTCAAATTTGCTACAATTACATTATTTACCCTATAAAACATGTTAGAAAAGTCGCGGCTTGAAAACTTGAGTTTTGGAGAAATTAGCTTTATTCCGCCATAACTTGCACTGTGACCACCCTACATGGATGAACTTATAGTCATTCGAATCCTCTCACCAAGACCTACAACATTGCTCTTGAGAGTTTTCTTCGATTCCTTAAGGTTTAAGAGATAACAGCGAAAATTGATTTTCGAGGTCCAAAACCGGCCTTTTTCCAAAAATCAAATATTGCAAGATTTCGACAGCTTCAACAGCGCGGTCCGTCGGTCAAGTATTGTCCATATTTGTGGTCCTGAAGGACATCTTACGCCCAAAGGAGAGCTGTCTGCGGTATCTCTGCCGGCGCACAGCAGCGAAAATGTGAAATTTGGAAAATAGCAACTAGATTGTTTTGAACACGGAATTCTCTCAACTCAAGCAATCAGTTAAAAAACGGCTTTACACACGTATTTTTGAGACAATTGCCGAGGGCTATTTTTCATGGTTTTGCATTTTGACTTTCAGTTCG
Source organism: Trissonchulus latispiculum (assembly GCA_030248195.1). NCBI lineage: Eukaryota > Metazoa > Nematoda > Enoplea > Enoplida > Ironidae > Trissonchulus > Trissonchulus latispiculum. Next base: position 33,968 of record JASAND010014287.1, read on the forward strand.
AAAGAAATAAGCGTCCAAACTTGAAAATTTTGACGAAAATCGGACAAAATTTACGTTTTTCTCAAAATCTTGAGCTTCTTTACTCGTTAAACAGTTTCACAAAAAATAGCCCTCGGGAAGACGTTTCTTTTGAAGTCTGAACTGGTCGCTTTTCGTTAGCTTTCCCACACTTCGAGAAATCCATGTTCAAAAATTGTTTTCATGGTATTGCAAGTCGTTGTTCAAATATCATGTTGTTCAAGCCGAAGAGTTGAAATGAGACAGCTATACTGTACCTATTTGTAACAAGCACATTCTAAGCTTTAAAATGATATAAAAATTATTGTTGAATTCCAAAAATTGAGCAAATTACAGTCTTTCAAAATTTGCTGCAAATACCCGAACCAGCACCTTAATGCAGCCAACAACAAATCGAAAAATCTGCCTGAAATCGTTGTGTAGAAAAAAAGCCAGTGGAAAGAAAGAAGTATTAGCGTTGGTGTTTGAAGAAAATAAAGAAATCAAAAATACACTATAAAAATAGGTCCAGTGAATCGAAACTGTGTCAGAAACGTTAGTACTTGTAATACTAATGTTTCTGACATAGTTTCGATACATTACAACAGAGTGCCAGAAGGCGCATACCGATCAAAGCTTTGTATAAGGGTGCCGTTTCATTCGTATACGTGCCACTGCGAATGAGCTCAAAATATCGCTGGAAAGCTCGCTGCATATCAATCTGACGCTAAACAATGCAAAAAATGCGTTGCAGATACATTAAATTAAGTTTCATTAACACTTGTACGTATGTAAATATGATTTTTACACGAAAATCAGTTACTATCTTCCGTACCATGTCAACTGACAGCATTTTCAGGATAGAAAACAGGCGAAACCAGCAAGTTAGGGCAAGCTGAAATACTTCCGGACATTTTGACTGTTTGGATGGACCAGCCGTATGGTTCTCAATGACAGCGCACAGTGCAGCCAGTGATGACGGGCAAATTGCTTTCAGGGCATTCGTCTACAAATAATACAAACACAATTACCTAGAACGGAAATACATATTAAAATTCGGTCAATGTAAGTGCAAGTAATAGGAGTTAATGTACGTCAATGAGTCAGATGTGTCCACTGTCCGTCCCAAAAATTATTTTTAAAAGTTGGCTAATTTTGACAAAACTGAGCTATTATATACAGTCGTTGTAATGCTTCCAGAAAAAAAATAGTGTTACAAAAACAATCTACACGCACCTGTGAACCACAAATGACAGCTCCGTATGTATGCAGTAGCTGTTCAGAAATGGCCACGTCCAATATTGTATAGTGCTTGATAAATGCATCTGAAATTCAATAATCAAACAGACAATAGCTGGAGAATGTAGTCTTTTTACTGAACGGAAGCGAATATCAATACAACCAAGTTCAGAACGTTAAAAACTTTAAAAATGGTATTTTGAGATAGATATAGTTGTCGAGCATGGCCACCCGGCTCTTTAAGGTAGTAGTACCACTACCGGGGTGGACTTTGAACAAATACTGTGAACTAAAAACTTAATCAATCGGCTTCAAATTTGGCACATTTGTTCTTTATCATGTTTTGCATCAAATGTGCTTGTCTGGGGATTATTAAATATCTCCTTCAATCCTCGACGAATCTATTTGAAATTTCGCTTGTAAGGTTTACACTTGACAATTTGACACTTGACGTTTGACAATGGGCACTGTCGCCCGACATATTGTTATGTTCACTTTGTGGTCCTGTTAAACTATAAGCAGTCATCTACTGGCATGTGTAACTACTCAAAGTTTCACTGCTAATTCAGACACGCCAGATACTAATATTACTTCGGGTAGGATTTCGACCGTAATACTCAGGTTCCTCTGCGGAGGGGCTGGCCTAACCAGTACATACAAATTTATTTCTAAATGCATTTATAAAAATTCAATTTCTTAGTACTGGATCTCTCTGATGATGAGTATAGTGGTCCTAATCCCGCCCTGGCCTATAATAAGTATAGGCCTATTCCTCAAAGTTATGCTATCATGATTGGTCAGGGCCTGAGGGATTAGGGCCGAAAGACTTTGACCAATTATGTAAGTTGTTCTTGATCACAGAAAATCCCATTTTACCGATTTCTGATTATATAATAATGTCTATATATGTGGTTTTGCGATTTCTGTAGAATACATAATATTTATTGGTAAAAATAATGAATGTACGTAATGTTAGTTATTTTACAGTTTTGATTTTGTTTAGTCGTGAAAAATGTAGAACTTGTACTGTACCTATAAGTTTGTTGATATGTACCGTTTAACTTTAGTGTGGTTGTATCTCTGGATCTTGTGTTTGTTAACATTCATACCTGGCTGTATTTTCAAAGTTTTTAAGTGTTGTACTTTATTTTGTAAATACCTAGGGTGTTGCATTATATGAATTACTTGCAGCATTAAACCGTCCCTTTCTTTTATGTTATTAATACATACGCTCAGGCCGTTTTTTTAGTTTTTCGTAAAAGTGCATTTTCGATGTTTTAGCATATTTTGAAATATTGTAAATTCTATATCTTGCACACTACTGCTTTTTTTCAAAAACAAAGAAAACGGCCTGAGCGTATGGAGATATAAAACATATCTGGAAAATTTGGTCAAGTTTGGTTGAAGCGGTGACGAGAAAATCAAAAACAAAGAATTCGCAACTTTTCATTGTTTGCTTTGGTTTTAGGAATTCGCTCTCCTTTCAATCTGCTGCATAGTCTTCATTGTTAAATAATACACATAAGTAACACACTAACAACCTTTAAAACCCAATAGATTTAATTTTTGGATAAACTGCTATTACTTTACATTGCAGATACAAACGGTCAACGTAAGTCAGTCTTACGTAAAACAATCTGTAACTTTTGATAGAAACCACGTACATAAGAGATATGCACATCATTTTAAAGCTATATTTATGCTCTTTCACATGCCAGATTTAAATTTAGGAAATAAGGTTTAAATAAAATTTTGATTTGCGTATGCGCAAAGCCATCATGGTAGCTAGCCAATTAGCACTCTCTAACACCAAAATTTTATGCAAAGATAGCCTGCCAACCAAACGTGTTTCACCAATACTTTCGTCATGTTTGCTTCATTTATACCAAGATTAGGTCGAAAATCCCGCTAGTGGTAGTACCACCTTAAATGAATAAAGCAATAATACCAAAAATTCTACCCCCCCTCCCCCAGAAACAGCCATCCAAATGAAATCCAGCAAATCAACATGCTCAATGAAAAGACTAATCAGAAAATGACGAAACTTACCATGAAACAGGACAAGAAAATCGGCATTCAGTGTGCCCGGTCGAGTTCTATGCAGAACGACAGAGCTGCGTCTAAAACAAAACTTTCAAAATTTGCTTCATACTTAAGAATGGTCTTGAAAAAATAAATTATGCCAAATGATCAAATAATAGAAATTCTATATTGCACTAAACCTAAACTATTCCAAATAAATATACCACACACGAAGAATCCTAAAAATTTTGTTATGTTCAAATCGTTTATCCCCCCCGGCACTGCTAGGACCAATTTTTCCTGTATCATAAAGGAAGCAGTGCTACAAGGAATAATACGTAGTAATAACATTTGTTGTCTTGTCTTGAAACCTTCAACCTGTGAACAAAACTACATACGAATTTAATCAAATGCAAAAGTTTGGTGAATCAAAAACTGACAAAATTGATAAACCTAGATCGAATTGATCGCCGCCAGAGGCCAGAGGGATCATACAGGACTTCTATGAATTGAAGACTGTGACACATGATATTGGATAACAGGGTCACATCTTCGCAATTTTCTTGCAAAGATAACTAAACCAAACAAAACCCATTATCAGAAAAAGATTATTAATTTTACAACTGGTTTTCACAGAATGTGTTGTCAAACCTCTTTCAAATATACAATTACGTTAACATAGTACATGAAATACGTAATTTAGGGAAAATGGACAAAAGCCTGATCCCTGGACAATAAGAAAGCCCTAATACAAATTTTCCACCAAAAATCATCGTTAGCTGAATACTTACAGATTCCAGTAAGTATCGACAAATGGAAATACATCTTGATGACAGTTCATAATCTTCAATGGACGCCAAATTCGTATTGTCTCTGGAAGTTAAAAATAGAAACACAGTTAATCTTAAACTAAATTCGCATTTCCTTTGAAATGAAATTTACAAAAATCCACGAACGCAAAACAGAAAAAAACAGTTTCATCCTATAACTCCTGGGGAAGACAAATTTTAGACGAAGCTTAGCAACAGGAGCGAGGATTTAGGAAAGAAAAAAAAGAGACACAGCGTTGGCCGTCTAAGTCAGGAATAATACGGAAAATAAACGCATATATATGTATATATACAAGAATAAAAATGCTCCGGTGGAGCATGAAAAATGCAATATGGGTGACATTAGGTTGTAAATGGACAGAGGACTAGGTTTTAAAACGTTAATATGGGAGGGGCAGGTTGTAAATGCCAGGAGGACTAGGTTAAAAGCGCACTAATATGGACCAGCTTCGCTGAACAACCCATATTCGCGAAAACTACGAGTTTCTACCGGCTGCTGCTTGCTGTTGCTATCGGCAGTTCTTCAGAAAATTGTACGATTTGTCAGCATGACCTTGCAAGTATGAAAATCTGAAGGCAGGTGCAGAATAATAGCATTGGAAATCATGCCATACAAGTCTCCTTTTTTGGCAGTGAAGTTTGCGCCTAACTGCTCTGCAGTAGAGTGCTGCTGAAGTACAGCACGGCCTGTAACTAGCTACAGGTAAGTTGCAATCGTCCGAAATTTCGCACACAAGTGCGGCAGAGAATTGCAAATCGTGCAGCATGAGTTTCCTTCACCTACAGTAAAGTTTGCATCTGGTTGCGCTGCAGTAGAGTGCTGCTGAAGTACAGCACGGCCTATAACTAGCTACAGGTAAGTTGTAATCGTCCGAAATTTAGTATACAAGTACGGAAGAGCATTGCAAATTGTGTTTTATGAGTTTCCTTTACTGACAGTAAAGTTTGCATTTGGTTGCGCTGCAGTAGAGTGTTATATGCTATACATATACAGTAACAAAAACTACTGCAGCCATGGGTACTGGATGTTGGATTTCTGTCAAAATAGAGAAAAAGGAAGAAATTGGAACTTTTCAAGCTTCTTTGTTCTGTGCTTTCGGTTGACGATTAATGATTGGCGGAATTTTTAAAGTTTCTTTCACACAGCTTTAGCGTTTGTGCTTTTTACTGAAAACCTTAAAAATGAAATAGGACAATAAAAATGCTCCGGTGGAGCATGAAAAATGCAATATGGGTGACATTAGGTTGTAAATGGACAGAGGACTAGGTTTTAAAACGTTAATATGGGAGGGGCAGGTTGTAAATGCCAGGAGGACTAGGTTAAAAGCGTACTTTTAATTTTCGCCCATATTCCGGCCTATTTTTGACTATTTTCTGTAGAGTTGGGACTTAGAAATTTTCCGAAAATGGCTATTTGGCCGGACCAACTTTGGGCCGGCCGCCAGAACGATTCTTGCCAGATATCAAAAATCGCCCTCGTTAGGACATATAAACCCTTCCGTAGATCCTTATGCAACAAACCACGTCTCTCTAGCGTCTTACCTGAGTCCTGTAGCTTTGACAAAAAACTGGCCATTTTTGGCCATTTTAGCGCCAAGTCCACTTTTGGCCGGCCGCACAGATGGGCAGCGAAAAAATATCAAAAACGTTCACTTTCGGGGTATATACGTTCAGAAAAAGCAAACTTCACCCGCTGAAAATGCCCAGATCGTTCTAACACTCCCACAGAAAATTGCATTTTTCCAAGCGTGACTTACACGGAAAAAAACAAACGGACCTAACTTGCCCGGAAGCGAAAATTTTCAAAGTTGGAAATTTTGACCAAGACTTTTTTGCGACTTCTAGTACTCGTCGTGTAGATTCCAACGATACCAAAATTGTCCAGTTTGGTTGAGTATTTAGCTGGCACGGAGCTCGAACGGGTCTCCAAGGGCCGCACTGAGCCTTTTACACCCATATTATAGGGGAGCGCTCTCGCGCTCCCCTATAATACCTCGACAGTATCAACAAAGCCTGAAGCCCGGTAAGAGTCTTTCTGGCGCCCCTCACATCCGAAACATTTCCCTTACGTCCCAAGACATCGACAATAGCTGGTAGGAGCTCAACAACGTCAAACTCTCTATAAACAATAATAACTGTCAGCAGCGAAAAAGCTGTACATAAATAAACGACGTCACGTCGTAATAAAATATTTATTACATGATGGACAGACATCACAGATAAGCTCACCGTAAAATTCCACGTTTTAGTGCATTTCAACCTATCCAACAATAAGACCGAAAGCAATCATACAAGTGCGATTGAGAATATATATCCAAATGCATTAATGCTAGAATTTTTTCGATGGCGATCGAACATATTATTAGTAACTGGGCTTCCTTAAAAATATTTTTCAAAATAAATATAGTTTCGACGCTTTCTGTTTTTCACAGCGTTCACAGCTACCTTACAAATTTGCTGACCTACGAAATTTCATGCGTGGGGGCGGTCGAAGTTTCTTGATTTTTCTGCAAACTGCGATAAGCCAGAGTCATAAATTTTCTTGCCAACATACAGGCATCTTAAAAATAATGTTGAGGGTACGCAACAGCAAAATTGAGTGAGTATATATACATACACAAATATGCCCCCCCCAAATGGATTACCTGCCATCAAGAAATAGTTATGACGCAGGCAGCGGCTGTAGACTGCGTTGAGCATGAGAATTTACGAAAATTAAAACAAATTAGAACTAAAATCCGAAATTTTTCGCGTCTTCGGCGCGAATTATTATGTATTCATCGTCAAGTTTAATATGTAATTTCAGTTTATATATGTAATCATAAATGTTATATACCTGATCTTGGCAAGTATAATGTGGTAAAGCATAGTATGAATATTATATATATATATATATATATATATATATATATATATACGTATTTGCCGTGCGCAATTATTTGTACTAAACTCGATTTTTAGCCTTTTTAGCTAGTATAGCAGTATATGTAGAAAGCAGCTATTTTTACGTGTTTTTGCTCAAAAACTCGTAAGTACACACTTTTTTCTGGACAATGGCAAAAACTTTTGGCTACCGTGTAACGTTAAACAAGTTTGCATGTAGATTCATTCACTTCCCTTCAGATAAATTTTCCAGCAGGCTTTCTGCTATTTAAACCAACCAATTTTGATTATGCTAATTACTACAGGGCGAAAAATTTGCTCAGAATAATTCATTTCAGGCAGCAGAAATAAAACATTCTTCAACTTCTGGGGGGCTCCGTCCCCCCCCCCCCCAACTAGTGTCAGTTGCGTAAATCATTCAAGACAGGATTTTTATTTTCTTTTCTCTTAAAATTGATAATTTAAAGAACCAAAAATAAGCTGACGTTATAAAATGCTTGCGGTTCCCTTTTTAACTGCCACAGTTAAGTTTGAAAAATTTAGGCTTGCTCCCCCCTAAATGGCTACGGCTTCTGGCTACGCTAGTGAATACGTGTGCAAAATTTGCAAAGTTTAGACAGCAGCAAATATAACATTTAGTTCAATTTTTGGTGTCAAATGCGTATCTTCCCGCCAAAAATGGCAAATTTTCACATTCATTGAATTGATGCAAAAACCACACAATCGATAGGTCTTATCATTCTAAACAACTTTTATAAATGCGCCAAGCCAGGATATTGCTTCTACAATGAGATAAATCTCATCATAGTTAGTTCTGCTACATGCCGGCACGATTTTGGGCAGTTTTTCCGTCAGTCACGTAACTAAGAGTCACGAAATAATGACCACAAAACCTTAAACCTGCCAAACTTGACACATATTATTTACCCTTATATACTGGCTATATCCTGCAAAAATTTCAGACGATTTAAAGCACTTTGGGGGATTCCTCGTAACGGCACCGGTCACCCATGAAAATTTTACCATGTTCAAAGATTGTGGATACAGTACTCCCGAACAAGAAGCTTACGTGAGCTGCCATTTTGGTGTGTGAATTACTAGTGTCCATGTGTGGAAAGTTTTAGGTCTGAGTTTTTTGCGCCACAAACTGCGAAATTACGCAATTTTTTTCTGAAAAAATTTTGGGCCGTTGCGCCACAGTACGCAAAAATTGTTGAACCAATATATGCTTAAAAAATGCGATTTGGAGTCAAAAATTTTAAAATTCTCCTAATTTTTGCTGTGACAGACAGACAGACCCCCGCCTTGTGTGTACATTTGCTTTTTTGATATTACTCCAAAACTATGTGGTTGTTCGTTGTTGATGCTAAAGCGTTGTATTGTATCAGCTATGTTTTGTTTTCCACTAATTCAAAAGTGCTTTGCAAAATTGTTTGGGGCATCAAAGCATTTTATACAATACATCAAGTGCAGGAACCGTACGTTGATTAAAAAATGAAAATTGTAGATGTAAGATGTAATCTGTTCAGCTCTACGAAACTTCCTCGCACGTGGCCGCACAATTTTCTTGGAACACACGAAAATGGACGGTTTCTGAATTAACTATATATTTATTAATTTCTTGAAAAGTTTTGAACTACAAAAGACATTCTTGAAAAATTTTTGCGCCTTCGGCGCATCTACGTACTTGTTCTTATTTCGTTCCCAGCTTTAACATTATCGTTCTTTTTTAGCGTATCCGTCTCTGATCTTTCTTTAATGTCGTCAAAACGACATAATGTTAAATAATCAAAATACGTTGTACTTATTTATGTCGAAAACAAGATAGTGAAATCGCGAAAAATGTTTTTCAGAAGACAAATTTCTTGCGAAAACACACTCACAGTTCCGAAGTCCTGGCTTTTTCCTACAGGGGGGGGGGTGGTGGGGGCCCCCGACTTCGGTCCCCCAGGATTCGGACCTTCCCCCCCAGAACTCCAAAATGCCCGGAAAAATAGGGTTTTGAGGGTAAATTTTGAAAATTTTTTCCGGCTTCGCCGGATTTTTACCCATTTTTAAGCATTTTTTAGCTATTTTAAGCTTAAATTTAAGTTTAAAATTGTTAATTTTATAGCTTAGCAGCAAAAAATAGCTATTTTTAGGCATTTTTTGAAAAATTTTTCTCCCCCCCCCCCCAGAATTCCGAGCCCCCCCCCCCGACCTGGGGGGGACCCCCCCCAGACTTCCCCCCCCCAGAAATTTTTGCCTAGGAAAAAGCCAGAAGTCCAATTTTCAACAAATTCCTGGTGATAAATGTTTCATATATATATATATATATATATATATATATATATATATATATATATATATATATATATATATATAGTCTATTCACGCACTTTCGCGCTAAGAATTGCGTAAAATTTTCTAAGGCTCCTCTCTGGCGTGGCAAAACGATAAATTAAGCATTTAAAATGCTTTAAAACGTTAAATAAAGTATAAAATAACACAAAAATCGGTTTTTTGAGCGAAAACAGGCATGGCGCAATTTTTTTCCAAATTACGCAAAAAATGTTGGGGCACTGCGCCACGGACCGCAAAAAGTTAGGACGAAAAAAACACAGGGTCTGTAGCTTTTCCCGAAAATAATTCAGAGCTTCCGAAAGACCAACCTAAGTTTTGAAAAATAAACAAAATTTTCAGTTTGGATCCCAATAGAGCTCGATCTTAGGATATATTAATGACTTTTAGGATTTGTTTCTGATCCTCCGTCAAAGTATTTGTTTCTATTCCTTCGCAGCATTGCGACAGCTCATAGCTTACACATTAGCAGCAGTATCTCCATCGGCAGCAGCATGAAACTGCACGAATTGTTCCAACTTATCAGCAGGCATTTCTCCCATTGTAAACTCCTCTTCTGCATGCTTACATCTTACAAACTATAGAGGCACAGAGGTCTGAAAATGGAAATACAGACGCGGAGTTTCGGCAGCAAAAGCTAGGGAAATAACATTTAAAACTTAAAACCACACCATGGCAGGGTGAATCCAGGGAGGGATTTTGGTGGTTGAATGAAACCCCATCCATTTGGGCTGAAAAGGAGAAATTCGTCAACACTTCAGTGCAAAGAATGTAAAAACGTTTGCGCACAAAGTGATGTAGGGTAAAACGGGGTAATAAGGGACACCTGGTAATAAGGGACAAAGTTGTGGTTTTTGCCTCGGTCAAACGACATGGGTCAACTAAGTACTTCTAATTAGGTATTAGATAAAAGCCCTGTTTCCCCTCTATCGAATGACGTCTCGACCTCGAGATAAATGCTATCAAGCAAAAGATATAAATAATTATTTAAAAGCGGTCGTTTTCTTCTTTCTCAAAGCGTCCCGTTTTTTCCAAATTTCGAAAATTTTAATTTGTGCATCTGTAACTATTTTTGCGATTTATACTGCAACCCTGGCATCATTTAAAAGAGCAAAATGTAGAATATTAATAGCGTCGCTCTTTTTTGAGAATTTTGTTTTTCCTGGTTTTTTGGCCAACTTTGCAAGATGTCCTTTTCCAGATAATAAGGGACAGCAGTTTCAGCTATTAGGGACACTGGGGGGATAAGTAGGGACAATTCCGGGTATTAAGGGACAGCGTTAAATTGTAAATTTTTGGTTGCCTTTGATATTTTCGGAAATGCTGAACATTTTTCCTTCTTAAACCACATGTTGAAAATATTTCCTTCGACCTGTACAGGCTTTTTAAAGTCATGAGATCAAAGAAACTTGCCGCCTCTAAGCTAATATCGTGTATGTTAACGGTTAGGGCAGCGCTCATTAGCTAATCTCATGTGCTAATTTTTGAGCTATTACAAAGTTGGGGCTAAGGTGTAAGGCTAGAGATTACTGTTTAATCCCTATTTCCCTTACAAATGATAAAAGCGGCGGATTTCTTTGATCTTCAAATTTTAAAACTGCTATACTGAACGCAGAGACATTTTCAAAGGTTAGTGCAATGACAAAAAATATTCGCGTCTTCGTTCTACAAGAAAACAGAACTTTTAAATAATTTAAAAATTTTTTAAAAAATCTAAAATTTTAAATTTTTTTAATTTTGAAGTTGTTGAGTCTGAAATAGCATCTAGTCTAAGTTTTACCATTAGACTGATTTTTAAATAATTCTGTTTTTGCTTACTTGGCGAAAGTTGCATGCAGTATTGCCAATTCTATCTTGACACCCAAAAATCCCATGCTGTCCCCTAATACCCAGACCTGTCCCTTATTATCCTTGATGGTGTCCCTAAAAACCCCGATTTGCTAAAAATATCAATCTTTTGCAAATTTATTGAGGATCTTTTGCTTTCCCCCCCCCAGCCCTAACTTTTTGATTTTTGACCAATAACTTTGAAATTTGGTGTGGGTGCATACTGGAGAGCTGGTGAATTCAAAAATTCAAAAATTTTTTAAATTTTAAAAATTTTTAAAAAATTTTAAATTTTTGTTTGGTAAGGGGGGGGGGGACCAAGGGAACCAAAAAATTTTCGAAAAATTTTGCTAAAAACATGCATACGGAGGTTTTCTGGGGCGCTGAGCACGAATCTGAAATCCGTTTTTCGATTCAGCTTTTCGTTACTTGATATAAGCTTACATGTTAAGCTTACCACTTTAGCTCATACTGAGCTAGCGAAAAGCTGAATCGAAAAACGATTTCAGATTCGTGCTAGCGCCCGAAAACCCTGTATGCATGTTTTCAGCAAAATTTTTTTTTTCAAAATATTTTTTGAGTTCCCCTTGTCCCCTTACCAAACAAAAATTTAAAATTTTTTAAAAATTTGTAAAATTTTGAAATTTTTGAATTTTTGAATTCACCAGCCTGCACCCAAATTTCAAAGTTAGGTCAAAAAATGTCAAAAGCGCAAAAGATCCGTTTATTGATATATTCAAGGAATTTTAGTTGAGCAAAATAAGAATGGTACAAATATATTTAGAACAAATTAAGCTTTCATTTTGATGTATAAATCATGGAATTTTGTTGAGTATTAAAGCAGATTTAATTGTTTAAAGTTGCATCTTAATAAAAATCTCATAAAATGCGAAGCGTTTTTGTCCCTTATTACCCCGTTTTACCCTATATGTCGTGGTCTTTTTGCGAAATTGGTCTTTTCGCGAAACGACCAACATTTTCGGTCTTTTCGCGAAGTGCCTGGTCACATTGAGAAATTAGTTTAAACTTTCTGCTACCAGCCCGCTCTTTTCGCGAAAAGACCAAGCGTGTTGGGCTTTTTGCGAAATAAGTCAAATCATAACAATATTTATAAAAGCTGATTCATTTATGATGCAAAATTTATGGGGTTTGCTCTGTATTAGCAAACAATAAATTTTTAATTTTTGGGTTTCGGTCAATTGAATGCTTCAATTACCAATTACAACAACAGCATAAGTAGGATATTTTATTTGTAAGTATGGCTTTGACTTTTTCAAGGTTGTTCATTTGTTCACACAAGGCAAGCTTGTCTCCGATCAAGACGTGGTACAGTAATCAAAACAGTGTTGCCGACTTCAATTGGTGGAATTGCTGCGGATGACTTTTCCAGCATTTCTTCTCAACCCCTCACAATTCCCTTATGAGCAGCTTCCCTGTTCCCTTATGAGCAGCTTCCCTGTTGAGGTAAGTCAGTTTATGCCTTTGTTCAGTAGCAATGCAGCGATCATCCATGGGTTCATAATGTGAAGTGACTTTCGACAGGCCCTTGGGATTGCGGGTGGCGTGGACGACCTCTGATAATCCGCTTTAGCTGTCTTTTGTTTCAGCGGTCTTTGTAAGCAGAATTTAGTGCAATGATCTTGGTAATTTAAAATGAACTTGTATTCACCATCTACAACTGACTGCATATCAATGAGATCCGCTTGGCATCGTGTCAAAACATTGTAGTGAAGCCTCTTATTTGAAATATTTGCTAATACAGAGCAAACCCCATAAATTTTGCATCATAAATGAATCAGCTTTTATAAATATTGTTATGATTTGACTTATTTCGCAAAAAGCCCAACACGCTTGGTCTTTTCGCGAAAAGAGCGGGCTGGTAGCAGAAATGGGCGTAGTTTATACTAATTTCTCAATGTGACCGGGCACTTAGCGAAAAGACCAATATAAACCATGTAAAACGGAACTTTTAAACGGAATTTTTTAAAAATTCTCCTTTTTCTATATTTCATTCAATCCCCCCTCCCCTCCGTAAAATATCCTAAAATCGCACAGCCTCCTTTTCAAAATTCTGGATACGCTCCTGCCAGTCATACATATTAATAATGGTGCTGTAAGTTAAACTGATACTTATATACTATGTAAAAAGAAGTTTGTTGCCACATAAGTAATTGGACTAGATTGCTTCAAAAGGACTACACAGAGCTTTCTGGAACGGACGATTTCAGGACAAAACCGTACATGATGGTAAGTGTGAGTAGATCCAGTGGCGCACATAGAAAGACTTTCAAGGATGCGGACCTCAAAACATTTTCGGCTGTCTGGGTGGCTACAGAACTATAAAAGTTTTGAATACTTAAAATGTCAGAAATATTTAAAAAGCGACTTCAGACCTGGGCAGACCTTAGACCTTTTGAACTCGTGGTAAAACGGACTCGGAATAAATTATGGCTAACACTCTAACCGAAGTGGGAGGAGTAGAGGGGTGCCAAACTATTTATATAATCTATGTATTCGGACACTCAGCCCGTAAACTATATTGAGGTCAGTTGCTTATTTTGCTACGTTTCAGTCATATATATATACTGTTACTGACCTTACTGTTTGTTTCTTAATCGATTTACATTCAGTGACTTGCTCTAAATAGGAAAAGATAAGGTCAGGGCTAAGCTGTTTTCGAGGATGGAAAGTAAAAACAGTAGCTAGTCGTTATATGTACCAACCCGTTACTAATCTCAACCTGGCTTGCAGCTCGGTAACTATACTGCTATAGAAAACGAGTGAACTTCGCCGATCAAGAAATGGTCACAGAGTATTTGAGCAGCAAATAACGCGAACGATAGTGCGCACTTAAAGATATTTAGTGAACTCAAGAGTATACAATAACGAAGAATGACAAGAGGCACACCCTTCGTTAGGCCGGGGACATGATCTACACGGCATAACTTCATCGTATCCTATATCGATAAAAACGTGAGTGATATTCCATATTCCAATCTTTCACCACAGCTTGTTTTCACAGTTTGTGCGAAAATCAAAAACCTCGGAACTCCTAAGGAAATCCAGAGAATGTTATAAGGTAATGCCACAACAGAAAACTTAAAATATTTATTTTGTTTACTACATTAATATACATACAACAGCCGTAACTAAAAAACCATACCATAATAGCACAATCCAATAAAGAAAAACCACCAAATTCTAACTATGTACAGTATATATTACTGATACATACGTTATGTCATAATTTCAACTTGAACATAATTAGACACCGAACACACATGGAATGTAAATGAGGGCATAGAAGCGATGACGTAATAACACCCCAATGTACATACCTATTCAATAATTAATTCGTTTACTCATTTCAATTCAACAATGCACTTCAATGCTGTAAGTAGTAATTGCAACCTGATACACAGCACCACTTTTTTCCCAGCATACTCGAAACAACCAACTGAGGTTGACAGGAAAAGAGAAAAATCTGCAAAATTTTCCCAGTCCCAAGGTAGAAAAAATTAACAGAACATCTAAACGGATTCTTCAAAAATTGATGGCTGAGCGATCTGCAATACAAAAGTAGACACTAAGAAATTTACTCAAGAAATACAAAGGCACATGTACATATGTATGTACGTGTAATGCAATTCAAAATTCAAAAATGTACAAAACATATACAACCTGTTCTTCAGAATCAGCAGAATACATTACACAAACTTTTTGCAAAAAGAGGGTAGTCTTAATTTTGAAATTTCTTAAAGATGAATACAAAACATCAAGTGAAATCAAAGAGCGAAAAGCTACTACATAAAACCAATGAGGTTAGTTTCTATGTAAGCAATCACGATCACGATAAAGAGCAAACATCCCTAAACCTTTATAAAAGAAAAGGTGAAGCAAAGCAGCTACCAAAATATAGTAACGACACTAAAAAGCATCATTTTACAACTTCCTGCGATAACCTGGAAAATAAGACCACAAGTAACTGGGGAATAGCAAACTAACTTGGAGTCCTATTAATTGAGGTTAGGTTTATTTTTAGTGAAGTAGTTAGGGAGTTTCTGCAGCTCAGCTCTGCAACTAAACTTATGTTGTGCAGTCGAAAAGTTAAATAAACACAAACATCTAAATGCCTACAACCGCAATTTGTGCCTGCCACCTTCAAAGCAGCCGACAATCACCCCACAAAAGTCTGGACTAAACGATACGGTTCACCATGGTACCATGGATACCATGGTTCACTTGCAGTTGCTTTTCACGTATATAATATGACTGGCTAGTACTACCCTAATAACGTTTAGTACTACACTGAATTTAATGCCTTAATGTGCACACCGACCAAAAATAATTTCCCCAAGACGCTCAAAAATTCCAAACTTCTCACTAGTCCGAGTCATCTTGACTGGCCCTTTTTCAGTGGGGGAGGCCTCCCCCACTGTTCGGATCCCCCCTCCCACTTTTCGGCAAGCCCCCATCCACTTTTCGGCAAGCCCCCATCCACTTTTTGGAGGTCGCCCAAAAGTGTCAAAAAATTAGGTTTTTGAGGTCAAATTTTCAAAACTTTTCCAATTTTTAGCTTATGGACCTCTAAGCTCATTTTAAGCTTAAAAACAGCGATTTTTTGCGTTTTTACCTTCAAAATGCTAATTTTTCGCTAAAAAGGTCGGTATATTTTTACCTTTGGCTCACCCCCCCCACTTTTCGGAAGCCCCCCCCCACTTTCACAACCCTAAAAAATGCCAGTCTTGACCAGCTACAACCTGCTAACCATGGTGCTACAAAACATGGCACATACAATGCAGATAAGCACAAAAACAAAAAATACAAGCGGGTCCTAACGCTATGACGGATCACCGAAAAACAACAGTACGAAGGGCATCTTCGGGGCGAATTTCCAGCACAGCAGAGGCACCGTCATTGAACACAAACGACAGACCACCATCAATCACTAGATGAGCGTCCCAGCAGCGGGATTTCACAAAGACTCTCTCGGCAAAGCCGCGAGCCGGAAAAGCTCGGAATGTGGTACTGAACACTGGATCACGTACTACATAGGCCATCCTAAAACAACAAATTCAAAAGTATTTATAAGGTAAGATTGTAACATAAGATTCAGACCAAACATACGTACTGACTGGAATTTTAGTTAGGGGGGGGCCACTTTTGGGTGCAACCACTTTTTGGGCTTCTCATACCTCACTAAAATAAGCCCAGAAAGTGTCAAATTTTGAAAATTATGGCCAAACATTTCGAAATTTTTTCGATTTTGCCGGAACTATCATGGCTAAAAGCGTCTATTTCCGTGTTAAAACGGAACTATATATTGAGAATATACGTATATACTTTTGAGCTTAGTCAAAGCGTTATAAAACGGGAATGTTAAGGAGATGACCGTGCATTTGCCGAAATTATAAAGAATTGTAAATGCTTTTTTGCAACCGATAAAAGGCTATACGTACTAATGTACAGTACGCAAAAAACAGATATATACTGAAAATTCTTTTGGATACTGTGATTGCCTTAGAACATAATGAAAGTCAACATTATGGAAGCGACGCACTACGGAGTTATTTTCTTTGCTAACCTTTTAGCTGAAGGGGAGAAGCAAAGCTGTTCATTAAATCTCCGACAAATCCTTGCTACCAATTCAGGATTATCTGACTTTAACATAACTTTTGCCTGAAAATAACAATAAACCAAAGAATACCATAGGCAATCAGTTTATGTGCACAAAACAGTACGTAGTATACGTATATACGTATTATTCTGCAACAACAAACAGTGGCGCTACAGTTTCTTTCTACAAAATGTATACACAAATACTGAACGTTCCGAGCTTCTTCGAGAGAAATCACTAAATCTAAGAGTGTTTCACTGAATTCTTTGTTCTCTTTATCAAAATCATAAGCAATTTAAGGTGCTGGTATCGCTTTGTGTAAATTCGGCCCTGCATGCTTCAATTCTTCATGAAAGTGGATGAAACTTTCCAAATACATTATTTTCGTGCTCTTTAACATTCTGGGACCAGGCCCGGATTTTTAGCTGTAAAGATAAGAAAGTTTTGGTTTTTGCCCTTATTCTCTCAAGTCTCAGTACATGGTTGCTACACCGGATTGGTTGTAATGGCTGGAAAGAGGACACCAAAATGAACACTTTTGCTTTTACAACTTTTGAGCTACCTCTAGTGGTTAAGGCAGTATATATAAGCCAAAAACCATTTTTGGGGTCAAAAAATGGCCATTTTGGAAGAAATCAGTTTTTTCAAAATTACTGCCAAATCTTACAGGTAATTTCGGTATATTTGTACTCAATCGATACACCGTCCAATTGCGCATTTTATCAATACCTATTCGCTGGAGTTCGTTGCTTCAGGCTAGAGAATTCGCCGAAAAACTATTTTGGCAAAATTGCGATTATTTTGTTTTGAACATTGATTTCTCAAAAACTACCCAATGGATTCGCATGATTTTTGGCTGAATGAAAATTAGCCCTATTGCGGAGGGACATTTTTCTTGGTTTGAGCTAAAACAACTCCAGCTGTGAGAAAACTGAATAGAAAGTTGCGAAATTTCGTGTCATTACACGTTTGCCGGATTTCCTGGAGTATTGAGGCTTGTTGAGCCAAATCCAAAAAATGTCCCTCGGCCCACATGTCCTTCATATCATGGCACAAGAAGAAATTTTGGCCGATTCTACAGTTTTGAGAAATCGATGTTCAAAAATTTTTGGTCTATATTCAGTCTGTCAGTCGTCAGCATGTCAGAAATTTTTTGCTAATTTTGCTAGTTTCGTAGGCTCATGTTAATATACAGATCATAAGCTTTAAAACTATGTATAAAGCTCTTTCCAACTCCCAAAATTGCGAAAGTTATAGCGTTTCGAAAAATCACCATAAAAGCACTGCACAAAAGGATACCACCACCTTAAATAAAGGCAAAAGAACATTGCACCCGCAGCGGGTGACCCGCTGAAAACAAGACAAGCATAACAATACTTGCAAACTTACTTCACTGCCAATGATTTGAAGCAGCTCCTGAACACACTGCTCAGTCAATTTGTTGATGTTAAAGAACCAGGAGGTGGAACCAGTGCCTGTGCAAACTGTTAGACCTGAGCTTTTCTGTTTCGACGGTTTATTACCATCCAGTCCCATCTCATAATAGGAAACACGCGAGGACAAGGATTCGCCAATGAAAACCTCATTCAGTGCCAAAAAGGGTAGGACACGTTTCGGCACTGAAGAGTCAATCATTGACGGCGATGACTGGCTAGTGGAAATTGATGAGGCAATCGCAGCAGAGCCTGAGGAAGTGGAAGAAGAAGAAGATGTAGAAACAGATACTGAAGAGGTCTTAGTCTGGCCACTGGACTGGTCTAAACTGGACGAGAGGCTCAGCTCAGACTGATTTAGACTAGAAATTCGACGTCTACTATCCTCCTGTTCCTTGACATGTTCAGCCCAACGGTATTCCGGATAGAGCAACTGCTGGTCGTGTAACTCCACCGGATCCTCATAGGCGTGCTTGCCGTACAGCGTTACGCGAATACGCTGTCGAAACAGCCACTCAAATTTGCCAGACAGCAAGCGGTCCAAGGCAGAAGCGAAGGTTCCTTCCGGCAGCTTTCGCATCAAACACATATATCCTTCAGAGCTTACAGGATCCGTGTTAATTCCAATCACTGGTGTTTTTGAGTCGCACACCTAGAACAGTTATTATGACAGAGATAATGTATATATGTACACAGAGTCAGTCGGAAAGTGTCGAAAAATTAACTTTTTGAGGTATATAAAACTTTCAAAGATGTTGTCAATTTTTAGCTAATTTATGTAGTTACAAGCTTATTTTGAGCTTAAAAAAGATTTTTTGCGTTTTACCTCAAAAGTGCTAACTTTTTGCCAAAATTTAGGTATATATGCCTTTGGCTTGTCCCCTTCTCGGAAGCCCCCCAACTTCCCCCTCCCTAATGGAGGTGCACACTTTCAAAACCCCAAAAATGTCAGCGCCTTGGTCCAAAATAGCCTAGTTTGTTTCTCAAATTATATCTTGAGGTTAAAAGAGGCACTCTTAATTCTATCACGCTTTATACCAGTATGTAGAAAACAGGTTATATTATACAATATATACATAATTTTACCAGGTTTTTGTTAGACCACTTTAAGTCCTCCCACATTTTTGACATTCCTCCCATTAGTGGGGAGGACCCCTCCCTCCCGTTTTCGCCAAGAAAAGTTATATATATATATATATATATATATATATATATATATACAAGAACCAAAAATGTTCCTTCGTCGCATGTAAAATACATATGAGTACTCTCAGGCAGGTTGTACAAACACGGAAACTAGCCTGTAAAATGCACATGAGTGGCGTTGAGGTTGTAAATTAAGGAAAACAAGTTGCAACGGCTTAACATATGAGCCTGTCCTACAACGAGGCTCATATTGGCGTATGTCATAACTCATAATATAATTTGTCGATATTTGACCTTCATATAAATAGCACGTATATAAAGCTTTCATAACAAAATTGTCCTTTACATATCTTGTCGCTAAGACATTATACTGTGCATACGCATTATACGGCATGCCACTCTGCGCTCTGACTCAGAGCCAAGTGGGAAAAGCATTACGTATGTGAGAGTAGTGTGTCATAGTGTTCCGGGAATACAGTAGGTGTACTATAGTGCTTCCGGAAATAGTAGGTGCCATGGTGTTTCGGGTAACATCAGCTTGCATGTACAGTTCAACTTGAGGTGTCGCAGTTCACTTCGTTCAGTCCATTTCTTTCAGGCCACAATGTTAACATATTATTTCTATTCATTCGTTTTTTCTTTAATATGATGATCTGATGATCTTTAACGAGGCTGCACTGTGACGCCAATATGAGCCTCGTTGTAGGACAGGCTCATGTGTTAAGCCGTTGCAACTTGTTTTCCTTAATTTACAACCTCAACGCCACTCATGTGCATTTTACAGGCTAGTTTCCGTGTTTGTACAACCTGCCTGAGAGTACTCATATGTATTTTACATGCGACGAAGGAGCATTTTTGGTTCTTGTTTTCCATTCTTTTACATATGTATATATGCGCAAAAAAGAACCAACATAATATATTTCCGAACACCATGCGCAAGCAGCCACTATTTTGACCACTTTTGAAAAATTTCATTTTTGACCGAAAATCGCCTAAGTCCCCACCCCAACCCACCACAGCACTCTACAGCCACTTTGAGCATGCAATTCTATGACAAAAGTTGCTCAGCGCACTTAGGGTTTTCATTTGGTACCAAATTTGACCACTTTTGAAAAATTTCATTTTTAACCGAAAATCGCCTAAGTCCCCACCCCACCCCACCACAGCACTCTACAGCCACTTTGAGCATGCAATTCTATGGCAAAAGTTGCTCAGCACACTTAGGGTTTTCATTTGGTACCAAATTTGACCACTTTTGAAAAATTTTATTTTGGACCACCTGACCCCTTACCGACCTGACCCCTCAGACGGTCAAGTGGAGCCAGCCCAGCAAAATGGGTGCGTTGTACAGCAAAACGGACACCGAAAATGAGCTGGGCGCACCAGAAAACCCCTATAGAGAAAGTTTTGAGAGGCCAAGTAGAGCCTAGTATGGACCTCCAGGAAACGGTTGCCGACATGACCCTCCAGACGGCAAATTGGAACCAGCCCAGCAAGATGGATGAGTCGGATTGAAAAAAGGAAACCGGAAATGAGCTGGGCGCACCAGAAAACCCCTATTGAGATAGTTTTGAGAGGCCAAGTAGAGCCTAGTATGGACCTCCAGGATACGGTTGCCGACATGTCCCTCCAGACGGCAAAGTGGAACCAGCCCAGCAACTTGTGTCAGTCGGGCA
>JASAND010014288.1:0-14049 GCA_030248195.1 Trissonchulus latispiculum
GACAGATAGTTCCGATTATTTGCTACAAAGTCCGTTCGAGGTGCCTTTTTTGGCTGATGAGTCAAATTTACATGATTTACTTCTTTGTCTTCCAATCTCCATATCTGACGGTTCAGACTGACTTTGGTCTGAACATGAACTTTCAGAAGAATCATACTCTAAAAGAAATCTTCCCGGAAAATCAGGGTCTGGAATCTTGTGAGAACGTCGTTTCTGAACTCGTTTCACCTTTTTATTCGACTGAATTTGACCAGATGATGAGCTCGGGTCATTTTTGTGATGGTATTTGACATTAGTTTCCCTCTCCACGTCAGAAATCGGATGTTTCGCTGCCTTTTCCTCGGTATCAGGTGCCTCATCTATGGTTCTAAGTCGATTTAATCGTGCAACTAATTGTTCTTGAGACATTTCTGGCATTATTTCCTGCTCAGGTTGCATATTTGCATTTTTCGTCTTTGACTTTTTATTATTTGAGGCATCTGACTGTTTTGCAGCATTAGTGGTACAGGTTTCATCTTCTCTGTTTGAAGCCTCCAATACATTGTCCCCCGAATCAGGGACACGCACTGTCGCGCTTCTTTTTGTAGATGAACCTTGACTACCTACCCCAGCTGTACTTGTACTTGGTACCGTTTGATCCATCGTCGCCTCTTGCTGTTGCCCATTTTGGCGCCTATTTGCGTTTGAGAAAGTCACAGCGTTTCCCACAGGAGACCTGTAACTTTCCCACCCGCGCGCATTTCTGAAATTATTTGTTCCGAAAACAAATTTGGTTGTCGTGGCACAGCAAGGGGCTGCACGTTT
Source organism: Trissonchulus latispiculum (assembly GCA_030248195.1). Classification (NCBI taxonomy): domain Eukaryota; kingdom Metazoa; phylum Nematoda; class Enoplea; order Enoplida; family Ironidae; genus Trissonchulus; species Trissonchulus latispiculum. The sequence continues at coordinate 805 of JASAND010014288.1, forward strand.
CGCGGACATCGCTGATTACCGTTACTGGATACCAGTAGCCATTGAAACCTGCATTTCTCCTTTCTTGAGCGGGGGGCGCCAATTCTGATTTCGAATTGGGGGCGCCCTCCGAAAATTATTGCGATAAAAGCTGTTTCGTGGAGCAAAAGATCTATTTGCAGAATAATTCAATCGACTTCGACTGTAGTTGAATGAATTATTCTGATTTCAGACCCGGCGTTATACGTATATCGAGAATTTTGCAAAAAATTCAACTGAGATCGAATTTGATTTGCCCTAGCAGCACTAATAGGAACAAACGGAATAACCCTTAGATATTGGGTATTCGGTTCATACAAAAACTGGAGTTGCGGATGAAAATTTACATCTGGAGTATATAGAGGACTTTGGGGTGCGTGGCGGGCATTTGTTAAAGCTTCTGCCAAAGCACGTATATCTACATTTTGCAAAAAATTTTGCAACTGGGACTGAAGCAAATTTCGAGGGTTTTCTGGAGAATTTTGAGATCGTTGGCCCCTCGTTACATCCGCATATGAAGGATTAAAAACCGCGCAAATTTGATTTGAATTTAAAACTTTTTCGTCTGGAAAAAGCTTTGAAAGGCCCTCCAAAAAGTTGGGGGTTTTCTCCGACAATGAATTAATTTGCGGGTTTTTCTGTGGGATATACGTACTTGGCTTTCCGGGCGGTGGATTTATTGCGAAGGAGCACCCCCGGAATTTGTCTTATTAATCTTAACCTTGTCTCCAGATTTCGGTTTATTTCCGCCAAAAAACCCAAAGATTCAAAAATAGGATCCCAGTTAACCCAATTTTCACTAGGATTTTCTTCACTCGACGAGTTACTAATTTTTGGCGTAAAATTAGTTTCAACTACTCAAATCGTCACGAAAAAAATTACTACCGAGCCTCCAATCGACACAAAAAAGGTACAAAAAACACCAAAATTGACCAAAACGTTATATACGTATATATCAAATTAAGGGGGGTAGGGGGGGCGACGCGATTTTTAGCATTTTCTGGCTAATGTAACCGATGAGACGAAACGGATTTTTTGTTTTCGACTCAAAAAAGCGAAAATGAGTGTTCGAAAATGCCAAAAACCACTCTAGGATCCCAAAAAAAATTGAAAATGGGGGTTTTAGGGGGGGGGGTCAAAATACCGAAATACTCCAAAAACACGTAATACAGTTATATTCTAGCCTAAAGTCGCAATTTGCGTTTAGGCTCACACTTATTTTTGGTAAAAATCGCGATTTTTAGGCGATTTTCCAATTTTGGGAGTCGATTGGGGGGGGTCAAAAATCGTCAAAATTTGGCCTAAAAACTTCAAATTCTGGCCCTAAAATGCCCTAAATCGCGTTTTGAGCGTAAAAATAACGCTGCAAAAATTTATTAGGACCTAAATAACAAGAAATTAACCGATTTGACCTCAAAAATGCTTGGGGGGGTCAAAAAAATTTCACAAAGTTTTGAAAAAATTTTCAAAATTTTGCCTCTAAATTGCCTAAAATGGATTCCTGAGCGTGAAAACAACGCCCAAAAAATTTATTTCAGGCCGAATGAGCAAGATTTTGGCCTAAATTGACCCAAAAATGACTTTGGGGGGGTCGAAAAATTATTTTCGGAATTTGGTCAAAATTTCGAAATTTTGCCTCTAGTGGGCTTCCAATGCTCTCCTAGTGTTAAATATTCCCGAAAACAGGAATTTTTACCACCAGGGTGTGGAAAAAACGTCCACAAATTTTCCTAAACTAAAAATTTTAAAAAATTTTACACCCGTCTTGGGGGGGTTTGGGGGGGAGGGGGGGGTCGCTTAAATCTACCTAAACTTTATGTAAATATAGGTTATTGGGCTGCCCCAATAACCCTATGCAGTTTCCAGTTGAATTCCCCGCCTCAAACTACCTGGGGGGGGAGGGGGGAGGGTGTCCAACACCCCCTAGCTACCAATCCTAAACTTTCCATTTTTCAAAAATTCAAAGTTGCACCCTCAAAAGATCGAAAAAATTAAAAGTCGTTTTTATGAAAAACTAAGTATCATAAAAGAATCTCCAGATCACGAGCTTTGCAGAAATGTAAAGCTTTTTGTTCAACTCGCAAAAATGAAAAAGTTATTGATATGTAAAAATTGTCAAAATAAGCAAATTTTTGAAGTTTGACAAACCGGACAGTGGTCCTGTCACGGTCGCCAAATATCAATCCCCGTGTTTACTGTCCGGAACTAAACCGGAGACTGACTGGCGATTCTATTGCAGGTTCCCTAAGGGTGCAACTCTAATTAAAATAGATCCCTAGTCTAACCTTCCCTAATCAAACATGAGTCGTAGGTGGCGGACAAATGTATTTAATTAATAAACTTACAGTTTAATTGGCATCAAATAGGGGCATAAAATGATCATACAGAAAATGGCACGCAGCCGCTCGACAGATATAATAAAGACAGACTGACTAATTACTCTAATTAGAATTATGACTCATAACTCCAGACCGGAGTCGCTACACAGAAGTAAGCATTAGTTTGAACGGTTGTTGTAGAATCGCAGACCGTAATTGCTAGTTTTTCACACGTGCAATTTTACCTCAGAGAATTCGGAATTTCTATGTGTGACTTCGTGACGCACATACCGGGGGACGGGGGCCTTCAGTTGGGCATGACTCTCGGGGTCATTATACCCAACATTGTTGACTTCGTAAATGGGTGCAACCTCTTCACGTGTGGGAGTGGGTATCTCCATAATAAATCCAAACAGTAGCTTCCTTATGTCCATACGGACTGGATAGATCTTTCCAAATCTATAAATCAGGCTAGGCTCATCTCGGAGGATTGACTGATTCAACTGGGCGTGTCCATTTACGATATCCCTGATGATCTTGTAGTTAATGAGGCTGGGAGATATCCTTCCGTCCAATCCTGCTTCCATAACACTATCAATGCTGTGTTTGAGTGAATGTTCGAAGTTAGATACAATCAGGGAGTATTGCACTTGAGTACTCATTGTCAGTGCTTCGCACCTGGCAGAATTGATTAGTCCAACTAATTCCTGCAGGGAATAGTGCATGAAAGAATAGATCTGCTCATTTGCTTCCACTAGTTTCTCCAGTGCTTCGCTGTGGCCGACCACTTGTTCGTCCAGCTTTTGGGTGGCTTCTATGATGGCATTGACCTTATCTTTCATGGATCCTAGATGTATTAGAGATAGACAGACCCAATCCCACTAGTCCAATCACGGCTCCAATTGCTCTCTTGCGTCTGTTGAGCGGGAACTGGGACTGTACATGCTGATATCCGTGATCCGCATAAAGGGATTTATTGTAAGTCTCATACTTAGGAGTGGAGGTATTACAGAGGATAGGGCTCTTGTCACATATAATCTTCATAATGGAGGAGTAGTATCTAGTATTCAGGATTCCACTGTAGTTTTCGTGGTACTCTTCGGTCACATTCCGGATTAATCCATTGAGATGAGGTTCATGGGGGCAATCATTCATATTTTGATCTCGGGGTGTGTCACATTTTTTGCATTGTCCCTGCAGATTTTCTGGAATTGTGGCGAAATCTCCTCCACATAAGGAGCAGAAAGATAACCAGGCTTGCATTTTCCTGAGTTTGGGTGGTTTGGGCATCTTCATGTGGATCAGGATGGGCACGTATTCTGTCTTGGTATAGGTCGCCATCAAGCCTTTGGGTGATAATGCCAATCCCCATTTTGTTGATACCATAGTGTTCATGGCTTTGGCTTTCTGGGCGAAGTAATCCCCGGTATCGTGAGCTTGAATGCATGGGATGAGCATTGCGATCACTAATCCAAATATTATCCACATCATAGAATAGGAAAGGGGAGATCTTTCAGGAGTCGTCGAAGGAACTTGATGTCCTGAGGGCACAGGTCAGATTCCGGTATGTGGACTTTTCCGAGGGTTTGCTTTAGCTTCTTAATGACCTTCTTCTTCTTCTTCTTTCTGCTCTTCCTGTTCTTTCTAGTCTTTATGACGGTAGGTTCAACCGCGTTAAGGTTTACTCGGATTTCGCGAGATCGAAGCTTCCTCACAGCAGTGTCTAGTTCTTCGTCTGATCCTTCTGAGGTATCTGAGCTGGTTGTCTCCTCCAAGCTGTCCATCAAATCATTGATGATAGGTTTGTCAGATAAGCTGGACAAAGGGTCAAGGTTTTCCTTTTCTGCCTGTAATAGTCTCCAGGTCAGGGGGATGGAGGTGCTGAGGAGATTTTCTACCCAAAGATCCAGTCTTCCGGCATGAGGCGATTCTTCGGGCGCTTCCAATATGTCACTATCAAGGCAGCAATAAAATTCCTCGTCAGATACGGACCTACCAAGCCTTTTCAGAATTCTCCGGCTAACTTCATAGATAGCTTCGTCGTCAATGATCTTGAATCTTCCTCTCTCAGGATGTTTGATAAGGTCACTGATTTGATATTCCATCCTCGGTGGGGAATGGGATCCATCCTGGGTCAGAAGAAGGCTGGGATCCATGGCTCTGAGGAGCTCTTCTTCCGTAAGCATTTCTCCAAATCGATCCAGGACTCGTCGGGCGAACTTCATCACTGGACCCATATCAATGGGACAGGATTTTAAGGGACTTACCTGTTGGGGGCCGATTGGGACATCTCCGTGAGTTATATTCTTCTGAATCGGCTCTTTAAGGTTCTCCCATTTCGTCAGCTCTTTCTCAGGGACTAGCGGGGCATGCAATAAGTCCATTGCCATGCCACCATGAGCAAGTACCTTTTGTGCACTCTGCATCACTGCGGCCATGTCCGCAGGAGGTTTCATCCTCAGGGTTGGTCTTTGTCCGGTCTGTTCGGGATTGATCGTCTTTCCTTTTTCTTGCCCTGGGAGGGACGGTAATTGGGGATCGGGTGACAACCCGAGCTGAATTCTGAACTCCCTGACGGCTTCACCAGGTCCAATAGTTAGGGCGTCGGATGGAGGGGCCGACTGGAATCGCGGCTTGGGATAGGTTTGGGTAAAGTCATGGCATCGGGGGCTCCTTCGTAATCCTCGTCCACGTCCTAATGAGTGATCCCGGGTCTGATTCTTTCGCTGATTGACATCATAAGGACCGGGGGGCTTCCGCGGTGGAGGTTGGGTCATTTGAGCAAGTTCACTGACTGACGGTTCAGAGGAACTTTCCTTCTCGGTATTCTTCCCACTTGGAGGGGGGGAAACGGAAGAATTCTGCGACAGTCGCCGTTTCACATGCGACGGGTAACCGTACTCTACGGTCTGGGGTTCTTCCAGCCTATAGGTCCGAGGATAGGTGACGGACTTCGGTTTCTGGTACATGGGCAAGGAATGCAGTTCGCGGTCCAATCGCTCAGTCTCAGGATCTACGGTGTCTTTCTCGGCATTCAAGGTGTAGGCAGATCCTCCTTTCGGCTGTTCAATCTTGACATAGGGGGGGAATGGAGAAATATTGGCCTCCCAAGTCCTTGATCTCCTGTTCCAGCTGCAAAATCTGGGTAGGCAAACTGGAGTGGGTAGGAGGGAAATAGGCGGTCTTACTTTCGGGCTCAGCGCTATGACTTGGACCATGGAAGGTGAGTTTCTCTGTTGACCCACGTCAGCAAATCTAGATCCATAGGGCGCATGGACGGCTTCATTGGCATTGCGTCCATTATCTCTGCTCCATTGAGGTTTCGGCTGAGGGTATTGCTGATATTGTCCAGGAGGTCCGTTTCTGGGTGGATATCGTTCGTTGTAGCTTCTATTCATCCCATTTCCATTTGCGGGATATCTTGACTGTCCATTGTTAGGTCGGAAGTTGCTGGAATTCCCATTGTTGTTGTTACTGGGATTGTTGCGGGGAGGACCGGCGTAATCATTTCGGGGTCGGTAGGCTCCTCCTCCAGGCGATCTGCATTCGCGCTTGGAATGTCCCGCTCTTCCACAGTTGAAACACCTGAAATCATTGGGAACGGGATCTTGTCATTTCCTTTTCGGGGCGGGGGGACTGATCTGGGCTGCTCATTCCCTGAGATCTTGATCTCTTTGATCTCATTGGCAAGCAATGCGGTGCTCTGAACCAGGGAGCTGATAGTACTGAGAAGGGCCGGACCGGTAAGATTTGCATTTGGACTGGCTGCTTCGGGGTCAACTTCCAGAAAGGCAGGGGTTCCTTCCCCAGGATAGACGCCTTCTGCTTCTCGAGCCTTCTTGAAGGCTAGGGAGTAGTCTGCTGTGTCCATGGGGACATGCGGTTTGAATTAGTTCCGCAATCCTATTAGGAAGACCTTTAGCTTGATGTCTTCCAGCATATCAGGGTCTCCTCTGTCTTCCCAGGCGATTCGGGCGTATTTCTGCAGTCTGAGGGAGAAATCCGCCACCGATTCATGTGGCATTTGTCGGATGCTAAACAGCTTGGCTGTGGCGTGCATGTCCGTCGGGGGGGGGGGATCATGACTTCTCTGAGGGCTCTGACAGAGGCTTCCCAATCGTTCTGTTGCATGGCGCCTCTGGGCATGCATTTGTAAATCTCTGCGGCTCGACCTCGGAGGGTAGAGGAGATGTTCATGACTTTCTGATAATCGTCCAAATTGAGCCTCTGGCTGAACTTCTCGTAGTTGACTAGGTGGTCGTCGAAGTTTTCATGGTCCTTTCCGGAGTAGATGGGCATATTTCGGTAGGAGGCGGCAATGGCCTGATTCTGGATGCTATCACGCAATTGGCCTAGAAGGTCTTCCACATTTCCGTTCTGCAGGATGGGCATTTGAGGGAAAACTAACTGGGGCATTTGGGGGTTGTAGGGGGGAGGAATTCCGGGGGACCAGGAGGGGCATTCAGCGGTGCCATGTTCGGGGGTCCATTTCCATTATCATCTGCAGGGTCAAACTGATCCATATTTTCTTCCTGAATTGATCGGTAGGGTCGTAATTGATTCCTTGATAGGGTTAGGGTAGATCCACGCTCCCGTCTTACTGATTGGGTCCTTGGGTCGTGATTGTCCTCACTGGCAGGTTGTCCAACTGGATAATCTTCGTAAAGTGATCCTCACTGGGGGCTCCAACTTTTCTGTTTACCGTGTAATGAAGTGGCTAGATTAAGCTCCAATTTCTTTCCAATGGGTTTCCGTTCCGTTTTGGTCTAACAAGACGCTAGCCCTGGGTAACAACCACTTCAAAGCACGGAAGGTCGGCACGTTTATCGGTAGGGATAAACTTAAGCACCGGATTCTCAGAAGGTGATGTGTCCAAAACTGAGAATTCCCTGCAGCCAACCTGAATGGGGGTCTTGATCGTGAGTTCGTTTGGCAGTGGTTGGGCTCCGTTATTGTCGTTAGCAAGCGGGGTCGACACTTGCTTTCCAGAGGGTAATTCGGTTCAGTAACAATGAACTCTAGCGAATAGATCTTGATTGGCAAAGCAAGATCTGGAATCGATGGATGATGCCTATGTAGGGTCCAAGGGGTCAGATTATAATCACTTACTTGTTCAGGGGTCAGATCCGGCTCCAATTGTCTTGATCAGGATAGATGCCTTAGTTGCACGACTGACTATAAGGCACTGCAATTTATTGTTACAAATGACAAGACTGGTTACAATATAAAGAACAATGGCGAGTACAGTGAGTATAATTACTAGTAACACTGCAACCAGTGCAAATGGCAGTTTACAATACAGATAGATAATTATCAGCAAACAATACAATGGTTTGCCAGAGTTGCCGGTACTCGATTTACACAAAATTAGTACTTATTGATAGGGACAATGTTTTGACTCTCTCCTCTACTCAAATCACTGATTCTTTCTTTCTTCCTCTTGTCGTAATCTACCACTAAACTCTACTGTGCGGTCCCTATATGCTTGTGCTCGTGCTTTAAGTTAAAACTCTTTGTCCGTCCTCCTTACCAAGGACAATATAGCCAATAACAATAATAACAAGCTACACAACAGATTAAATTAACTAAATTAATGAGGTTAGTAATACAAATTCCGGTCTTTGGGTGAGCCCGAAATGCCAGTAACAATAGCACTTTCGGATGCTGTTCGGTCACCTGGGGGGACAATACAAGGGTCGGTCCGGTTGGGGGTTTCCTGGTAACGGTTACGGTGTTAGTACAGGGTAGATTTTGGTTTAATCTCTTCTTTAGTGCTTCTACCTCGGAATGAATTCTCAGAATCGACCACAGGAACCATCCATTCCCAATAGTACAAGCAAAGCGGTAAGCCACATTTTAAACCTGGTTTGAATTCAAGAATGCAAAGTTCAGATTTCCAAAGTGCAACAAGATTCGGGTTTCAGGCTTTAGGTCCCACAGTTGAGATAGGTGCTGTCAGGCTTGTGATCGTCTCTGCCCTAAGTTATTAATCAGGCACTCACTGCCTCTAATGTACCTTCAGCTAGTCTGATTCCAAACAGGGTTAACCAACAGGACAAATCTTCCAATAATCCAATAATCTGGTCCTTTCCCGGACTAATCTCATAAACTGATAATCACCACAGAATCGTTACTAAACTTCTGATTCACTGAGGACTGGAATTCAGGATACGAACTGTGGCAGAGCGACTGTCCTTCCGCACCTGAATCAAATGGGTTAAAACCCATTAGTACAAGTTATAGGTGCGGGATTCGAACCCAGCAACCATTACTCACGATTTTGGCTTTCTGCACATGAATTAGACTCGTGACTTGAATCAGTCGTGAAAACTTGAACGTTCGGCTGGAATATCGTAATTTGGAGCAGTTTTGACAATATCACTGCATTGAGAATTAATTTTAGGGCGAAATACCATTTTCCGGACAATTTCTTGCACTCTTGTGCAAGAAATTGCAGTTACAACATAACTTCGCCTTGCACATCGTGCTTCCGTGCAATCCAAACTGGAAACGTGAAATTGAGGCCCTTTTAAGCCTTTTCTGAACAGGTAGATATTTATTTGACTTAAAACGCGTATTGTTATTTTGTTCAGGCGTGATTGAATCTCGGACCTTTTGTTTTTCAGGTCTGAACGAGGAAGGTGACAACTTCCTGCTTGTAGCAAATACTAACTTATTAGAAAAGGGTCACCACACAGATTTGATAAAAGTGCACTAATTATATTTAGAACCTCCAATTTCCCGGGTCCCAAACGAGGAAGATAACAACTTCCTACTTACAAGCGTCCAACTTTTGGTTTAATCTCTTCTTTAGTGCTTCTACCTCGGAATGAATTCTCAGAATAGACCACAGGAACCATCCATTCCCAATAGTACAAGCAAAACGGTAAGCCACATTTTAAACCTGGTTTGAATTCAAGAATGCAAAGTTCAGATTTCCAAAGTGCAACAAGATTCGGGTTTTCGGCTTTAGGTCCCACAGTTGTGATCGTCTCTGCCCTAAGTTATTAATCAGGCACTCACTGCCTCTAATGTACCTTCAGCTAGTCTGATTCCAAACAAGGTTAACCAACAGGACAAATCTTCCAATAATAATATCGTAATTTGGAGCAGTTTGGACAATATCACTGCATTGAGAATTAATTTTAGGGCGAAATAACATTTTCCGGACAATTTCTTGCACTCTTGTGCAAGAAATTGCAGTTACAACATAACTTCGCCTTGCACATCGTGCTTCCGTGCAATCCAAACTGGAAACGTGAAATTGAGGCCCTTTTAAGCCTTTTCTGAACAGGTAGATATTTAATTGTCTTAAAACGCGTATTGTTATTTTGTTCAGGAGTGATTGAATCTCGGACCTTTTGTTTTTGAAGGTGACAACTTCCTGCTTGTAACAAATACTAACTTATTAGAAAAGGGTCACCACACAGATTTGATAAAAGTGCACTAATTATATTTAGAACCTCCAATTTCCCGGGTCCCAAACGAGGAAAATAACAACTTCCTACTTTAACAAGCGTCCAACTTTCAAAACTGGTTAAATTCTTGAACCTTGGTGATTTTACAACTATTGGAAGATGGTTTTAGTGACTGTTCATAATACTTACGTAACTAACTATTATTTCCTTGGTTTCAGATACACTGCTGATTACTACTCAGTATTAACTAAAGTTATTGATTTTACCGATACTTGTTGTCACTATTTGGTCTCAAACTAACAAGGTGACGGTTGTCATTATTACAAGCGAAATATAAGTTAAACATAGCTAATCTGACTACAATAGTAAAACTGATGTGTATTGATCTTAAACTAAAGGAAACGACACTGGAAACCTTAAAACTACCTCCATTATTGGTCTTACTTACTATTTTCATACTTTTTATACGGAACTTGCGAAAACAACAGTTTTTAAACAGATAATGTGCTATTTTTGTGTAAAATCAACTACTGGAGAGATTTCCTTCATGCGATTCGTCCGCACTCTTAACAAAGAGTGGCCTACGCGAACGAATCGAGGATGTCCCTTTTTATGCTAATAAAGACCTAATGCGGGGTCCCCGTGACCCTAGATCCCTAGTCTCACTTGCGTATTCCCTAACTGAGCCTAAACCTAGCTTTCTTACATGACCGCGCATTCACAGCCATCCAAACACACATGCAAGGCTTGCAACCTAGAACTACCTTAACTATTACTATTTTCCTGCATACTATAGGAATCCTAACTAATTCTGGTGCTTCATACAGTTATACGCACAGACGTCCGTTGCACATTGGGACAATCACGTATTCAGTCACATCCTACACATACACGCAGCACTTACACACCTTCTGACTAGCTAGTGCTCAATAATCGTAATCCTATTACTAGGTTGAATATCCGTCATACGACACTCGCACATTATTCAGATCACCTAAATAGGTACATTTGATCCTTACTCATACGGCATTCCGACAACATTCGCATAACATTTACGACACAACATAATTAGGCATTTAAGCGTCATTTATACGACAGTTAGACTAGCATACACTCATGTTAACCAACTTACAATCATTCATACCAGTCATGCCTACTGTACAATGCCATTCATACAACATCACACACACACACACACACACACACACTCACAGACACGCGACCTCTTAAGTAGGTACTTACCTAACTAATCCCAATCACACACACACACACACACACACACCTAGGGGTAATTCACGCACCCTAAATCTAATTTATGGCATCGTTTATACCCTTAACTGGAACTGCAAACACACATTCTAATGTAATTATTGGCTATTCAACTAACAGAATTTAATGAAGATTTTGTTGCGAGTTTTAGAGTCCTAAAACTCGACATTTAGCGTAGAAATTTGGCAACTTTCAAGAACTTTTAAAACTGTGAGAGAGCCGTGTGAGTAATGATTGCTAAGCAATCATTACTAAAAGCAAAGCTACTGTTAGTTAACTTAACTGATGGGGAAGCCGGTCATTCCCCGTGAAACACTTGATTATTAGGTGTTGAAAACGACAGATGATGAGACAAGCGATTATTTAGGGCTGCATTTTTAAAATTTGCTTCACATTTTTGGTAACCTATTATTTTTAATACCGACCTACAGCAGACAATCATAAATTACAGACAATCATTTTTGAGGCTTAACAAAGCCGCAGACAAAACAACAAGGCCGGCAACTCCTAGTTGCCGGCTGTGGGGTAATTATTCCTATTACTAGCTTGATATTCTAGGGTCGTAGCAAAGGGACCCTCTAGCTCAACTCAGGGGAAGGGTCCCCACTTAATAATCCCGTATTCTACGTCAAAACCCCGAAATTACTAGCCAAACGGGCCTCATAAAAATAGTAAAAAAGGTTGGTCGTGGCTTGACCGAAAAATGCAAATAAGAGAATAACCAAATAAAACAGGATAATGAGGGGCGGAGGTCAACAAACCTCGATAATAAGAGAGTGTCGGGTATAAAAACAGAAAAACGAAAGTAGGGACAATTCTCAAGACCTCCGTCGAACAGGAGGAGTTTACATGAGCTGCCTCTTTTGTTGAAATAATAAAATAATAATAATAATGGCAAGGAATAAAATAAATGAACTAAAAGTGGCTCGAGAGCCCACGCATGCTATGGAAATTAAAATACGGCCTTGTCCCAAAATACTGATAAAAGATGCGGCTTGGTGGCCCCAAAAATACATATAAAACTGGCCCGTTGGCCTTATAAAAGACATGAAAATTTGGCCCGAAGGCCCCAAAAATCACATAGTAAAAATTGGCCAACGGCCGACAAAAATAAGGCCAAAAGTGGCCATTAATTCCTAGCGTTTTGTCCTCCACTTGCAGGTCCTGGCCAGGTATAACAAACCTATATGGCCCTAAATTGTAAGTGTTCGTGGTTAATTCCTCAATTTCTTTTCTGGCCCGAAGGCCAGAAAAGTCCTACGTTTTTATCCTAACCGGGGAGAGTGCACTTTAGCTCCTATGCAGGTAACAACTGCACTGGAGAGCGCAGTAGAAGGGAGGGGGAAAGCAACCGCTCTCGGTCGCACTCAAACGAACACTGATTAGAGAGCAAATTTTGGGGTTCGGGCTGACAGTTTTGCTGGCAGCCCGATGACAGGTCATTAGTGAGATTGGAGGCGGATTTTCCTTTGATTTTAAGGCAAAGCTTCTAGAAAGTTCTGGAACTTTCTAGAAGCTTGCCACCTTTTACATATGGGGCGCAGCGGCGAGGCGGGTCAGCTGACCGCCGAGGGTCAATATTAATGAGTTTTTAGAATTACTGCCCTCCAACTGACCCTTTTTTGATATATTTTGGGCCCCGAATTCTAGCAGAATTTTGGAAAACTTTCTTTAACACATAAACGCAACCAAAGGGACAATTTCACTAAATTTTAGAACTTTAACCAATTGATGCGCAAGTTATACAATTTTCAAGAATTTATAAATTACATGATTACCTAGTATATGTCTACGTACATAGTCCTAGCTACTTGCTAACATAATATTATTATTAATAAGGGGCAACGGCCCCCTTCTTGTCATGGCTTGGGCTGAAAACTACGCAGATTTTCCTTTTCCTCTTTGCTGGCTTTGTCTTCGGCCAAAGCTCAAGGAGAAGACAACTGTTGGGTCCTGGAAGAAAGAGGCCCAACAGGAGGAAGAAAAGAAAACTGAAAAGAAAAGGTTTGACTTAAGTCAAACCTAAACAAAACCTTTTTAGAACACTCCTTTTTGGAGTGTTAAGATTGCACAACAAAAGTGTGATCTTAATAAAGACATTTTTAACCATAACTTTCTTAATTTTAGGAGTTAAAACGTCGGGTTTGGATTTTTGAAATCAGCAAAAAAATTCTCTTTCATATGAGCCCAAGCCATGTTTCGACCCAAAATTGTCAAAATTA